>PVJS01015243.1:0-39139 GCA_004027185.1 Glis glis
AGGGCCGGGGGCATAGCGCGGAGGTAGAACGCCCCTGTGTTCAATCCCCGGTACCGCAAAAAAAAAAAAAAGCCAGAAATCAGAGAAAGCTTTCTGTTACTCCCCTGGGCAGTGTCATGCATGGACAGAACCAACCAGGACTGTGTCTGCAGATATGCAGCGCCCAGCAGGTGACGGGCGCTCAGGACAAGCTCCCTAGGTTTATGGACCCCTGACTGGGTGGGAGAACCAGCGGGCAGGAGGGAGGGGCACCTGACTGGCTGGAGTAGGCGGGGCTCTACCTCCAGTGCTGTGTGCTCTTGTGCAGACCACTTGGCCTTTTATCCTCAGGCTCTCATCTGCACATCAAAAAGGACCACACAGCTGCCTATGGGCCATTGGGAGCAGGAGCTCTATCCATCCATCCATCCATCCATCCATCCATCCATCCATCCGCCGTGTATCTCCTTTGAATAGAGCAATGGAGGAGAGGGCTCAGGTCCTGCTCTCAAGGTGCCCGTGGCGCTGTGGGGAACGCAGGTTTGGGTAAATTCCAGTACAAGTAAGGACGGGACACGTTCATGAGGTCCACAGGTAGTAGAAGGGGCAGGGATGGGGGGCAGAGTCGGCTTCCCAGATAAAGAGATGCCTGATTTTCCAGGAATATGAGGCAGAGACCTTTGGAGTTGAGGGAGATGGGGGGCCAGGGACTCAGGGTGTAACTACCATGGGGGCTGACAGAGCACCAGGGCAGCGGACAATCAGGAAGTGGGTGTGCGGCAGGGGAGGTGCTGGCGGGAGAGAGGAAGGGCCTGGCGCATGGGGTGGGCGATTAGGAGGCTCTGACTCACAATCAGGGCTTTGACCTTGATCCTCTGGGTCAAGGGGAGCCTCCTCCGAGGGTTTGAAGCAGCAGAGAAGTGTGATCAGACCCCCCTGTGGTTACTGGGTGCAGACTGGAGATGGAGCCGACAGCCAGGCGGAGCAATTAAGAGGCCACACCCATCCACACCTCTAGGACTTGCCTCAGCATAGGCAACTTCCCTCCACCGGTGTGTGTTTCTTCTAGAACCTTCCTTGATCTCTCCCAGTTCAAGGACTCTCTCCCCTCCCTGCTTCATGCAATCTGGGGCAGGCCAGTTTCAGCCCAAAAATGAGTTTCATCTGAACCGTATGGTGGTTTTAAAAGAATTTAAACTCACTATGGATTTTAATAAACCGGGAAGGCTCATATCAAAAATATTTCCAAGCTTCCTGGGCGCAGTTAGATCTAGCATCACTGGCTATATTCCTACATAGCAACCATTAGTTGAAGCTGAAAGCAGCCCTCCCTTTACCTGACCAGGGGCTTCCAGACTGCCACAGACCCCACCACTCCCTAGTGTCCTTCTGACTGACGAGATGGAGGGGGAGGAGCGGTTCCTCCTCATCCTCTCACTTGTACTCTTGCTTCCTTTTTGGAAGATCTGAAGGGCAGGTATAACGACTTTTGTGTCTGTGTCTATCTTAAGAGGGCAAACAAGGCAGATGGACTCAGTTCCCATTCTTTCGCCCTCGCTTTGTCCCTCGCTGGATCCCAGGGGCATCCGAGTTTAAAACCCTCAGTACTCGGGTCCACCTCCATCAGGCCCCCATCACGCCACGTTCCGTTTCTACATTTACTTGTCTGGCAGCTTCTAGACGAGCAGTACCTCCAGGGCACGGACTGTGTCTTTCACATCAGTATCCTCAGAATTTATCATGAAGCCGATGGCCCCTGGTGTGTGCTCGGCAATAAATGTTGAATGAATGAATAAATGCAAATAAATTCACGGAAATGGTCCGGAGAAGGAAGCACGAGGGCCTGGGTACAGGTAGATAGCATGGGGGAGGAAGGAAGGGGTGGATTCTGAAAGCAGCGGAGTCCAGCTGATAGAGGTTAAGAGCCGGCCTATTCAGAGCGGAGTCCACACATACACCAGGAGCTAGAACAGCTGGGCTTCTGGCTGGACACGCAGAATCTTGGGCCCTGCCCTCATCTACTGAAGTAGAACCTGCATTTTATTGAGATCCCCTGGTGAGTCACCGCAGATTAACATTAAGGTTTGGGAAGTGGTGGCTAAGAGAATGGGCCCCAAGCATGGGTGCACATTCTCTCTCTGATGCTGCCTGGCTGTGTGACTCCTGGCAGGTTACATAACCTCTCTGTATGTTTCCTTACCTGTAAGACTGAGTCTCAGTTCGTATTTTTCCACTTCCCCCAAGGAGGGGGGGAGGGATGTCACGTCCCAAACCTCGGGAGCCAAGAGCTCGGTTCCTGGCGGCTTGCGAAGGCAGCGTGAAGGCCCCAGTGGGCTCTGGCTGCAGCCATGAAGACGGGCGGCAGGGCCTCCTGTGCCTTTAGAACTTTAGGGACCGGGCCGTTGGCACACCGCTAAATGCTTCCTTCAACCCAGTGCCCGCGTGGAGGAGCCAGGGCCCGTTACTTACGCCGTCCGTCGCCCAGTAATTCCAAAGCTTGATCTTGGCCAGACCAAAATCACGCAGCTGCCTCGTGTTCCGGATAACAAAGAAGAGCTGGAGTGGCGGGTGGAAGGGGCAGATCCACACGGAGGGCTCCTTCGGGTTCTGAAAGGCCAGCCAGAGAGGGGGCTCGTTAGGCACATTTCTGCCTGTCTCCAAAGTAAAACGGCAGTGACTGTTTGGCTCATGAAAACCAGGAGAGGGCTGGGGGCAGAGAGCTCGGCCACCTCCTCTACATGATGCAGGGCGGGCCTCAGATGGCTTAGGTCCGGACTGCACTTCATAGCAGGCTGCTGACCCTGTCTGTCTGTCCTGCCGAGCTGCCACTGGGCCCCTGGGACCTGCCAGGCAGATGGAATTTAAAATGCAGTGGGCTTTATTTTCATCAACTTAATCGGCTTTGAGGAGGGCGCTGGGGGAGGGGAGAGGCTCTGGGGAGGGAGGACCCTGGGAAAACAGCCACTGCTTGGCCGTTGGATTCACCTGGCAAACACAGCCTTTGATTTCCTTTTGTCAAGCCCTGTCGAATTTTTAAAAATTTCAGAATAGAAAAGAAAGAAAGGAACTGGCTCGGGCATTTGTTGGGACAGGGCCATGGCACGGGGCCTTGGGATTTGTGCCGTTCCCTTTGGTGGAGGCCTCCACTTGCAGTTGCTGCCTGAGGGTGGGAGGCAGTGGAGGCTGCCCACGGAGGCCAAGCCACAGGGCCGGAGGAGCAGGGGGCTTCGCTGTCGCGTTCCCTCGCGCCAACAGGATTTCATGTGACGAGCGCTTTGGAGGCAGATGGAGAGAAGTGAATGGGGGGGGGGCTTTTTCAGCTCCATGCCCTCCCTCCGGACTCGACCCGGGTCGGCCTCTGCTAGCTGTCCTTCCCATCCTGAGAAACAAAGCTAAAATACGATGCAAGTCCCCGTCACCTCCTCCTGGACGCAGTGACTCCTCCAGGCGCCCCGGCTTCCTTGCAATCCCCGAGCTTAGCGTTCACCTCGGTGTCTCACAATGACCTGTGTTTTTGTTAGGTAACTAGATAGAAATGAGCAGGTGGGCAAGATCGGGACCATCTTGAGGGAGAAAGTTAAGCAGCCTTTATGAATGGAAATACAGGAAGAGAACCATGGTTAGGAAACGGCAGGGATATCAGAAGGCGAAACCCCTTCAAGGTTCACTTAGACCCCATGGGGAAATGTCCAACATGGAGAAACAGCGCAGCCGATGCATCGAGGTGTGGTGTGAAGGACAGCGACCTCCCCAAATGCCATGTGCAGGAGGGGGCCAGGTTCCCAGACTGAATAACGCTGCCACATGGAAGACTCGCAGATGTGTTCACCCCCGGGAAGTAGCCTTTTCTGGGCCTCTTCTCTGGAATGTACCCTTTATCACAGCCTTCTTTTACATGCCCCCACTTCCCTAAATAAACCTCTTATGCTCCCTATTTGTGCTTCCCATTTGAAATCTTTCCCTGGGGGGGGGGGCACGGGGAAGCACGACTGCCCCATAGCCATCTACTTTGAGGCAGGATTACCGCCCGGTGACATGCTCGCGCCCTCACTCAGCCAGGGGCTCCTCAAGCGAAGGGCCTGTGTCTAATTCATTCCAGAACCCTTAGCGTTCGGCCCGGTCTCTTGGCACGTGGTAAATGCCAAAACATCCTTGTAGAATGAATACGGGACTGAACGAATGGGTGAGTGGGTAGGACCTCTCCGTATCCATCGTCCTGCTGCAACTTTAGAGAAGAGATTGGAAGCTGGACCTGCCTTGCTGAGGTATTTGGTTTGGTTCATGAAATGTTAAAGGAAAGAAAGAAAGAAAAAAGATCCATTGCCAATACACAAAAATGGGGAGATTTCCCCAGGAGCCAGATTTCTGGCTTGGAATATGTGGCAGTTCAGGGTCCCTGACGGCCACTGCTTAGAAGCCAGTGCACTGCCCTGAAGCCAGGACTCCAGTGCCCCACAGTCCCCACCACTCCCTACTGTCCCACACCTACCTCACTTCCCTCCTTGCGTCCTGCCTGGCCCTGCGGTCATCTGGGTTTGGGGGTCCTTGTTTAGGGGCTGAGCAGTCCCAGCAGACCCCATCTGCCAAGAAGCACCTATCCCTGTCTGACACTGCCTGGGGGGGTCCCTTTTTTGTAAAAGGAGCATCGCCCTTTATTTGAGATCAGCTCAGCAGACTCCCCATCACCAGGAGTGTGTCCGCCACTGGTCGGAGCCAGGGAAGGAGACTGGCTGGTTCTGGGGTTTCACTGGCCCCCAGGGGATGGGAGGCCCAGGCTCCAGCTGCGGGGGGCTAACAGAGGGGACTTGTTCCAGTGACAATGGTGCCTTTGAGGAGGGAGGAGGTGGCCTTTGTTAAGGGGGGGAGATGAGTTCGAGGGGTTCCGACATATTCTGGCAAGTTCCTCAAGCTGTGCAAGAACTTTTCGTGCTTTGGGCAGCTGCAAGGGGTCAAGAAACCACACCTCCAAAGCCAGTGGATGACTCTCGCGCCGTCCCCGAGCCCGCGCCTAAACTGGGTCACTGTGGCTGCTGGACAAAGGGAGAGGCTGAAGGCTGAGCCTTCGAGGCGGGCGAGGGGCCTTTCATTGATTTCCCTTCACACTGCTGTCAGCAGGAGGAATAACAGGAGGGCTAAGTGGGACTCATGGTGTTCAAAGCCAGAGGACATTAACCTGCAGATAGCTCCGGGGCTCATTAGCAACCCAGCCTGCTGATGCTTCCTTCCCACAGGCAGACTCTACGAGGGAAAGACGGGGGAGCCGCCAGGAGGACGGAGGCTCGCTGGGCAAAGCCCCAGGTGCCAGGCCGGCGGGTAGAGCATCTGTGGCGCCCTCCCTCCCCATCACAGGTGGTAGGAAAGGTGGCAGAGCAGGACTCAGGGATCGTCACGCCGTTGTGATCGCACTTGGTCCTCTCCAAACCCCAGGACGCCATGCAGATGGGACCCCAAAGCTCAGCACGGGCTCTGACGGGCTCGAGGTCACTCACTGCCCGTGGCCGACTGAGGACATGAACCTCAGTGCTGAGTTCATTAATTCACTCTGTGTCACTCCGAATTCTACCAGAACAGACCCCAGGCAAGGACCCCGGTGTAAGTAGTTTATTTAGACAGTGGAGGAAGCCCCACTGGGAGATGGGAAGGTGAGAGGAGGGTGGGAAGGCGGCGCACGAAGGCTATGCGGCCTTGCTCGCTTCTCCTGAGGGCACCTGGAGCTGCTGCCACCAGGGAATCGGGACCCAGTGTGGGACGCACCTCAGAATGACTCCATCCATGGGACAAGGGAGCTGGGGTATTTATACCTCATCTCTCACCAGTGTTGGTGGAGGGCTGCTCCTGGGGGCCTCAATGCTCCACCCCAGGCCCAGGCCTGCTGCAGGGGAGGAGAGGAGAGCCCAGGAGGCCAGGAAAAGACACTTCCACGAGGGAAATACCAGTGGAGCAGAGGGAAGAGTGGGGGGGTGTGGGCCCAGGCACCACCAAATATTCAGGCCTCCTGGGGCAGACACCAAGTCACGTGCGGGTGAAGCCTACCTACTATGTTTCAGTTGCTTTGTGCTGGTAGAGAAAGCAAAATAAGTACGATTTCCAAGACAAAAAGAAATCAGGCAGGGATAAATCCTCTGAAGAAAAAAGAGAGAATTATAATGGTCAATGGGACAGCTATTTTAGAATGGATGGCCAGGGGAGGCTTCTCAGAGGAGGCAACTCTCTAAGCCCAAAGCCCAAGGGGCTTTTCTGTTCCAGCGTTGACCCAACACAGATCCACCCGCCTGCAGGGAGGCGCCGACTGCCCTCAGAGTGAACACCAGTTTGACAAACTATTGCATTAAAAAGGAATATACTATTGATACACACAATGATTTGAAGGATGTCAAGGGCACTGTGCTGGGTGAAAAAAGCCAATCTCGAAAAGGTTACATTCTGTATGAGGCCATTTTATTTATTTATTTAGGCGGTGCTAGGGATTCAACCCAGGGTCTTGCACACTCTAGGCAAGTGCTCTACCACTGAGCTACACCCAGAGGGAGAGCAAGGGCTGGAGTCAGGCCTATGTGGGAAGCAAAAGGATTTTGGGGTATGCGGAGAGTGGCTGAGATTGTGTCGTATTCACACTATACCCCCAGGACATAAAAGTGTGCAATGCATAGTTTTTAACTTTATACTTGGGAATAATTATAGACTCACAAGAAATCTACAGTTCTGAAGGCTCTAAGTGGTGGGCTTGGGCAGCTGAGTGGATGGTGACATCATTTATAGAGCAAAGGAATAGTGGAGGGGGACACAGGCAGAGGGAATGGAAACTTGGGTTTCAGCCTGTGAAGTGTTAGATGGCTAACAGTTATCCAAGAAGACATGGCAAGCCAGGTGGGGCGGCGCACGTCTCTAATCCCAGTACTTGGGAGGATGAGACAGGAGGATGGAAGGTTCAAGGCCAACCTTGGCAACTTAGACCCTCACAACTTAGTGAGACCCTATTTCTTTTTCTTTTTTTTTTTTTTTGCGGTACTGGGGATTGAACCCAGGGGCATTCTACCTCCGAGCTACACCCCCAGCCCTATTTTTTATTCTTTATTTTGAAACAGGGTCTCACGAAGTTGCGAAGGGCCTCAGTGAGACCCTATTTCAAAAAAAAAAATAAAAAGGGGGTTGGGAGTGTAGCTTGGAGGTAGAATGCCCCTGGGTTCAATCTCTAGTACAAAAGAAGAAGGAAGAGGAGGAGGCGCATGAGGAGGAAGAGGAAGGGGAGAAGAAGAGATGTCAAGCAGGAAGTCGCCATTCTTGTCGGGAGCTCAGGGGAACTGGCAGGGCTGCGTGTGTAACTCTGGAGTCACCTTGACGCTCTGGACCAGGTGCAGGCAGGGAGAGAGATGGGGCAGTTGCAAAAGGAAGGGAGTTCACATGGAGCCTGGGCACCCCACATCTGCTGGCATGGCCCCATTCCCTCCACAGAAGCACCTTCTTTCAAGCCCACTACCCTTTGAGGTGCCCCTGCTCAACTGTCAGCAGGGCTCCCCAGCCACTGTCGTGTGGCTGGGGACAGTCACTCTTCCTCCCTGAGTCTTGGTTTTCTCACTGATAAAACGGGGAGTCACTGCAAGGCTCATGTGAGGGTTAGCAGAGGCAGTGTACCAGGCTGTGCTGGCGCACACCAGTGAGACTAGATGGTTCTGGGAGGCAGCGTGTCCTGGTAGCCCCAGGCCTGGCACACAAACTGACTGTTGGGGGAGGCAGGGAGAATCCAGCCCCGCCACAGCCGGGTCCAGAGATCCAGTGACCCAGGGTGACACAGTTGCCCCGTTCGTGTCCCAGCCTCAGCCCCCCCACCCCAACCCGCACCCACCCAAATTGTGGGCAAAAGTCCTCTCTGCCATCACGTGACAAAGCTCATCAGCCTCTGGGAACAGAGGAAAAGGGAGAGCAATCACCAGAATTGGTCCTTATCAAATCCAATGATGCTTTTTATCACCCTCGGTGTGCTCCGCTCTGTAGAGCAGGCTCCCAACGTGCAGCTGCTTTCTGTGCAAGGGGGATGGGGATGGGCAGCAAGCACGGGTGCCCACAACTGAAACCAGGAGCATCGAAGCAGCCGTTGCCCATGGGACCTGCTCCTGTCAAGGGTGGCAAAACCAAGCTGCTGATCTGGACGGGGGCGCCGACTCCCCCAGCCCACCTGCGCACAGTCTCACGCCTACCCTGCCTTTATTTTAATAACAACTCCGAATTTCTTTGGGGAGGGTTCCCTCCCTGCCCTGCTGGACATCTCGGTGGAAACGGCACGCAGGCGCCCTGCGCTCCTAGTCAGGTCAGTCCATTAGGTGTCTCCGGCAGAGCAGGGGGGACAGCTAGTCACCCAAGCCACCCGTCCTGCCAAGATGCCTCCATGGACGTTTGTCTGTGCGCTAAGTGAATGAAGCTGTGCGTTCTTCTCCATCTCCCCTTCTCATTTCCTTCCCTTCTGTAATAGTATCCATTCCTCAGCCATGAGCCATGACCCAGTCCTCGTGTGTAAGCTCATCATGAATTCTGCTGCCACGCGAGGTGACAGACTGTTCTACCCAAAGGCTAAGTCAGTAACGTCTCTAAGTAGAACAAGACGACTTTCCAGCAGGCCCTCAAGTCCCAGAGTCTTTCCAGCAGACTCTCACACCCTCCTGTTCCCCCCTAAAGAACACCAGCCCCTCAGGGCTCAAGCTGCTCAGGATACTGCCCTAGGACCCCAACACCACCATAAGGATCGTCCACTTTGGACTGGGTGACAGTACGTCAGCTGCTCAGAAGTCTTGAAAGAAACATCCTTTTAAAAATGTACAGGAAGATTACAGGTTCAAGGCCAATCTCAACAATTTAGTGAGACCCTCAGCAACTTTGTGAGACTCTGTTTCAAAATAAAAAATAAAATAGGGCTGGGGGTGTAGCTCAGAGGTAGAACACCCTTAGGTTCAATCCCCAGTACAAAAGAAAAAACAAAAAAACAAGCGCTAAGATTTCTGTTGCTGGCAACCTACAAATCATAACAGATTATCCACTTTCCACTTTCCATTTTCCAGGGGACAGAAAAACGGACTGTCAGGGAAGACAGGTGAGTTGCCCAAGGTCACAGAGTAAAGACCAGGATCTGGGGGATTTCATAGATCAGAACTAGGGATTTCAAGGACCTCCTTTCTTGTTTCCTCTTCTTTAAAATGGGAATATTAAGATCTACTTTTTGGAGACATTCCTACCATTCATCATAACAGTGAAAGCAATCATTGCTGATGTGTTGGAGCCCTTGGGAATAGCCAGGCCTGGTTTACATTTGATCCTTACAGCACAGCATCAAGGTAAATACTATTACGATCCCCATTTTATAGATGAGAAAACTAAAGTAGAGGGTAGGCGACGTGCTGTGGTCACGAAGCTGTAAGGGGCAAGCTGAGTCTCGAGCCTGCAGACTCAGGTGCAAATGAGATCATATGCATGAAGCACTTAGCACCCAGCCTGACACTGGAAAAGAATTAAATATGCAGTCAATGTTGTCATTGATACTTTAAAAAATTAATAATTTTGGAGGGGCTAGATAATATATGCGCATGGCAGGGATTTCAAAACTATAAAAGTGCCCCTGTCACCTTGCACCCTGTCCCCTGTTCAACCTGTCCCTGGCCCATGGCAAGCTCTGTTTCCAGTTTCTCTGGTCCCTTGTGGACACTTTTATGAATGATGCTGAAGAATGACACAGTAAAGACTGCGTGGCTGCTATTCCACCTCACTTTAGTTCACTGTCTCTCTGTCTTTTTTTTTGACAGGGTCTCACCATGTTGCCCAGGCTGGCCTTGAACTCCCAGGCTCAAGCGATCCCTCCTGTCTCAGGGTCCCGAGTAGCTGGGACTACAGGCATGCACCACCACACCTGGCTCTCAGAGTCTCCTATGTCCAACTTCAAAGCGACAGGAAAGGAAAATGCTGGTGGTTTTTTTTTTCTTTTTTGACTCAATTAAGTATAGAAAGGAACGAACATTCAACATTGTTGGGTGTGCACACTCCACGCCGAGGAAAGCAGCCCCTGAGGGGTGTGCACACGGCCCTGGACCAGCTTCAGGATGTGACCCTGGCTCCACTGTGTGACCTTGGCCACACGCCCTGCTCCAAGCCTTAGTTTCTTCATCTACAAAATTAGGACATTGACCTTAATGAGCCCTGAGGGCCTACATTTGGTGGTGACTATGGTAAACTGCAAGACGGACCAAGGAGGGTGGGAACCCCATAGACACTCTGGAGGACTCCGCAGGCTCCCGTTCCCCACCCCCAGCCCATTCTGGACGAGTGAGTGGCAGGTGGATTACGCCCCACCCCCGCCCCTGCACCCCTAGCACGGAGCTATGTGAGCAGAGAAAATGCAGCAGAACCCGTAGCCAGGAACCAATCCAGGTGCCCCCCACTTACAGCCAAGCTCCTGTTGACGAGGCGCCCCAGCTCCCCAGGGGAGACGGTGCTCCGGATGTCCACATCATGCGGTGATACGTAAAGCTTTGTGTCGTTCAGATCAAAGAACTCGACCTCCGTGAGGCCCACCCACAGGGCGCTGCCCCAGTTGGACAGGATCTCCATGGTGACGTAGAGGGCATCCTTGATGTCTCCGGCCGTCGTTCTCCATTTGTCCTTAAAGAAGAGGAAAGTGACCGCAAGGGATAAAGACACAATAGGCTTGAGTTTGGCTCTGCCTGCCGGAGGCCTTGGGCACGGTATTTAACCTCGGGACTTGGTTTCTCTATCAGTACAAGGAGGATAAGAAGGGTACCTGCTACCTGTGGCTACTGTAAGGATTACATGAACTCCTATTGGAAGGCATTTAAAATATAGTGACAGGGCTGGGGACATAGCTCAGTGGTAGAGCACATGCCCAGCAGGCTTGATGCCCTAAGTATGATCCCCAGCAAAACACACACACACACACACACACACACACACACACACACACACTCTAACGTAAGACATAGTAGCCAGGCATGGTGGTGCACGCCTGTAATCCTAATACTTGGGAGGCTGAGGCAGGAGGATTGCAGGTTCAAGTCCAGCCTCGGCAACTTAGTGAGACTCTCAGCAACCTAGCAAGACCCTGTTTCAAAAACAAAAAATAAAATAGGGCTGGGGTATAGCTCAGAGGTAGAATGTCTCTGGGATCAATCCCCAGTACCATAAAGAAAAGAAAAAATATATATATAGTGAC
Source organism: Glis glis (assembly GCA_004027185.1). Classification (NCBI taxonomy): domain Eukaryota; kingdom Metazoa; phylum Chordata; class Mammalia; order Rodentia; family Gliridae; genus Glis; species Glis glis. The sequence continues at coordinate 11,189 of PVJS01015243.1, forward strand.
TGTGTATCCCAGCACTTAGTATTAGGTTTAAGGGTTTGTGAATAAATAAAAATGTTTAAAAGCCATCAGCTTCTGCCTGAACATGCACTTCTGTCCCCTACTATGCAGTTCTCAGGTCCTAGAGGCAGTCCCTGACATCTGTTGAAGTGAGCAGGTGTTATGAGTCCCCAAGCCAATCTCATGCACTGAAGCCCTAACGCCCAGTATCTCAGAATGTGACTGTATTTGGAGCTAGGGCCTTCAAAGAGGTGATTAAATTATAATGAGGCCATTAGGGTAGGCCCTGGTATCCTCATAAGAAGAGGAAATTTGGACACACAGAGAGACCGCCAGGGATGTGTGCACGTAGGAAAAAGACCCCATGAGGCCACAATAAGAAAGTGGCCGCCTGCAAGCCACAGGGCGAAGCCTTGGGAGGAACCAACCCTGCCGACACCTTGATCTTGGATTTCTCATCTCTGGAACAATGAGAAACTAAATGCTGTTTAAGCCACCCAGTCTGGGGCATTTTGTTATTGCAGCCTGAGCTGATACAGTAGGTGACAAAGGCCCCGTTACTTGGGACCAGTCACTTGCCGTCCCTCAGCTGGGCGGGGGGAAGTGAGAGGGTGAGGCTCTGGCATGGAGGCGAAGCCAGATATCAAGCCCCAAGGAGGCCCCATTGTGAGCCCCGGCCTGTGTGCGCTCGGCAAGCGTCTGTCTCATTCTGATTCTCTCCTTCATTGATTTTAGTGCCTGCCTCCTTCCTGGGTCGGCTGTTTGGTCTGAGAGCCTGCGTGAATACCATCAATAAACAGCAGCCCCGCGGAATGGCTTCCCGGAGGCCCTCCGTGCCTGGCTGCAGCGCCGGTCGCCATGGATCAGTCTCTCATGAAATGGTGCATTCCCTGCGTGCACATGCCCTCTGTTAATTAGCACTGGTAATCTGCGATGGTTCTGTGAGCAGAGAGCTGAGCAAATGAACAGCAACTGTTCCCCACTTATTTTTTTAATTAATAGCCAGCGAGACGTGCTATCGCTCCCAGCGTGGGTTTGGATGAGCTTTGACTGCCATGCAGGGAATGGGGATGGGGATGGGGAGGACAGGAGGGGCAGCCCAGAGCTCCATGAGCTCGTCTTTTGGAACCCACAGCTCCTTCCTTGTCCAGGGCCCAGGCCAAGCCCTCCGCTGCCGCCCTGGGCCCCAGTCCCACGCTTGCAGGGTGGTGATACACCTAAGGGGCCTGGCTGACTGGGGATTGGCAGGGTAATGAGCTTGGGCTTGTGACAGGTTCCAGAGCCTGGGGAGTGGTCTGGGAGGTGGGAGGAAGCTGCCACTCACTTTGTTGGTGGTGGGGAGGGCAGCCAGATGGGAGAAGGGCTGCCTGCAGAGGAGCTGCTGGACCTCCTGCCCAGCGCAATCTAAAATGTGCAAATTCCTGTGCTGAATTTCCAAATGAAGCAGCCAAAGGGTCTATTAATTAAGGAAGTGTCACAACTTGTCAGCGTTGCACCTGGACGGCTCCTCCGCTTTCTGTGTTGCTTGATTTAGGATCTCTCTTGGAGCCTGGGGAGCTCCTGCACCCTGGCGATCACTGCCCCTCTCACACCGGGGCCACCTGATCTTCCTTGGGGGAAGTCACCTCTTCTCTTTTCTCAGCTATGAGGGGTACAGGGTCTGACCCTTTCCTATTCCTGACAGGTCCAAGGAAAGTGTGTTCTGTCCTCTGGGCCACCAGGAGGAAGTGGCTCGGTGCTGGGCATGTGCCCCAGCATCAGTGCCACTGCACCAGTCTCAGCTTTGGGGAGGAGGTACCTCCTGATGGTGGGGTCTGAGGGTCGAGAACTGTTACCCCAGCTGCTGAGGGATCATGGGGAGAGAGCAGAGCTGGGGACCAGCACTGTGGGGGTGGGAACTCCAGGGTGCAGCTGATGCTGTGGAGACCAAGTGCAGAGACCTGGTGTGAGCTGCTGGATCTGCCCACAGCATTTTCAATAACAAAACTCTGCACTTTTCTTCTCTGTGTGTAAGTCAGTTTGCTCTTTACTATAAAGAAACTGAATCAATCTGGACTCTCTTCCACGTGGCTGAAGTTATACCACACTTAGAATCTTGTGTGTGTGTGTGTGTGTGTGTGTGTGTGTGTGGTGCTGGGGATTGAACCCAGGGGTATTTTACTTCTGAGCTACACCCCCAGCCCTATTTTATTGGGAAACAGGGTCTGACTAGGTTGCTGAGAGTCTCGCTAAGTTGCTGAGGCTGGTCTTGAACGTGCAGTCCTCCATTACATTGCTGAGGCAGTCCTTGATCCTCCTGTCTCAGCCTCCCAAGTACTAGGATTACAGGTGTGTACCACCACACCTGGCCCACATTTAGAGTCTTCACAGCTAAGAAAGCAACTCTCCCATGCCGGGTGGAGGGGGAGGCAGGAGAGCAGAGCTTTGATTTGTCTTGAAGGCAATCTTTGAACTGATGTTTACGGGTTCCTCCCTGCCACGTGCCAGGCACCGAGTGGCCCCCTCACAGACCTTTCCTGTGTCGTTCTGGCAGTGCCTATGGGGCGTGTTTGACTGCCATGGACTCCTGGGGCCAAGGGGCCTAAGAGCCTTGCGTGAGGTCATAGACCTCAGAAGGACAGTGCCAGGTTCACAGCAGCAAGTCCAGCCCCGGCCAGCCCGGGGTCTTGCCACGATGTGAATTTTACATGAGACTTTGCAAGGACTTGATATGAAGTCCTCATTGGCCAATCATAAGAATGGTGACCACTGTATCCAATTACCATAAACAAGAAAGACATGCTGGGACATGCACCTTACAGCGCCAAGGGAAAAGAATTGCCAATCTCCTGCCACAGTTTCCTTTTGGAGTTTACGTCCCTGCTCCACCCACGCGCTCACAGCCGTGTCTGTGCCGGGCGGTTGCAATCGCATTGGACTCGATGAAGATTAATATCACCTTCTGCAGTTAACTGTACATACATACTTTACATTTTCTACCTGCCTAATTCCCATAACAATGGTTTTTGTCCTTTTACGCTGCTGCATTGTGCCGATACATCAGACCTTCCTGATTAACTATTATTATGAGACACTTAGGTTATTTCCATGCATTTCCCCTCATTTTTCCTGACTTCCAACAATTCTGCAACAGACCTCTTTGTGCCTATAGCTTCTCATTTCTGTCACATTATTTCCTTAGGGTGAAGAAGTGGGATTGCTGGGCTAGAAGACCTAAGTATTTCTTTTTTTATTTTTATTTTTTTGTGGTACTGGGGATTGAACCCTAGGGTGTTCTACCTCTGAGCTACACCCCCAGCCCTATTTTATTTTTTGTTTTGAAACAGGGTCTCACTAAGTTGCTGAAAGTCTTGCTACATTGCTGAGGCTGTCCTCGAACCTGAAATCCTCCTGTCTCAGCCTCCCAAGTACTGGGATTACAGGCTTGTACCACCACCATGCCCGGCTAGACCTAAGTACTTCAAAGGCTCTTCCTAAGTCCAGCCTTTGGAGAGCATTTATCGATGTCTACAGCTGCCAGCAGGGTATGGCAGCCCCAGCCTCGCTGCCACCTTGCCAGGACTAGGGGTTATCACTGAAAACAGTTTGTCAACATGGATATCAAATAGGGTACTGAGGTTGCTCTGATTTGCATTTCTTGATTACCAGCAACGCTGCACATTTTCCTCTGGGCTTGTGTACTATTTATATTTCTTCTCGTATGGACAGGCTTCCCTCCAGAAACTTCCAACCCACACTTTTCTTTCTCTGTTCCCATTGCTCCGTCACATACATGGCGGTATGCTGGGGAGGAGGGGAGATGGAGACTCAGGCAGAGAGATGCTAAGCTGACCACCACCAGAGCCATTCGCACTGCCTAGAAACGACTGCTCCACGGGGCCTCCCACCCTGGGCATCTGGCAGTCCCTGAGAGTCCAGACGCTCACCTCTGGATCCGGGGCTCGCTCCTCTGTTGGTGCGACAATCCTGTTGAGACGAGCAGAGTCACTTTCAATGGCCTGCAGGACTTTGAGAAGCTTCTGCTGTTGTCTGAAAAGGGTTTTTTGTTTTGGAAGCAGGTGTTGACAAATGACACACAGCACATTCCCATCACAGGGGCCATGCTGGCTTTCCCACCTCAGGGGAAGCAATAATTTGAGAGGCAGCCTGCACCCTGCTTACGGCTCAAGGCACGGCAGGCAGGCCCTGTCTCCCTCTGTAAACAGCTGTACGATTAGTGATGGAATCAGAGCCCAGTTGGAGAAACAGTGCTTGGGGCCAGACATCCAACTCACCTCCCTGCGCTGACTGAGAACTTGCTAAGAGTCAGGAACAGGGGTTGGCCCAACTAAGGCCTGCGGGTCACACCCAGCCTGCAGCCTGTTTTTGTATGACCTGCTAGCTAAGGATAGCTTTTATATTTTAAAACTCTTGTCAAAACTAACAAAGAACAACAACAACAACAAACCCTAACACCTGTCGATCCTAAAGGATTTTCTATCTAGCCCTTTACAGAAGCACTTTGCTAACCGCTGGTCTGGAGCCCTGCTCTGCTCCCCTTATTTCGGAGGACAAAGGTATTCCAGACACAGCAGAGGGTGCCTCAGTCACACCCCCAAGACAAAGAAGCACGAAGGGTCTTGGTGATAAAGAAAGAAACGTTCAGTGATGTATGTACAGCCTGCCTGTCAGTAAAACTGTCAAATGTACACTAGCCTCACGGGCCAGCTCTTTCCCGTGCAGGGAAACTGTGAGTTCTTATTTATGGCCACAATGGTGCAGGGCCATTTCCCATCTGGGGTCTGTAGACTCTTGGAGGGAGGGATAGCTCTGCCTTAAGCCTGTTCAGTGTTTCAACAAATTATAAACAGGAACTCCCTCTAGATGGACGCAGACCTGGAGGGCACACAGCCTGGGTAGTAAATTCCTCCTTCGTGCAGAGGAAAAACCCCCACCCTCTTTCTGGACTGATACACCCTTAGGTGAGGGCCACTTAGCATGCAGGCTGGGTTTCAGCCTCCTCTTGCCCCGCAGCCAAGCACTCTGCATAGCCCACAACATGCACAGCCCTCCAGGACGGCAGTGGGAGTGTGCCTGTGTGCGAGGCCTGCGTGAACCTACAGGCTCCAGCGGGAGCACCTTGCTGAAGAGCAATTTTCCCTAAAGACTAGAAGGAAGTCTTTATTTTAATCATAAAGCTTGACAATTTTAGTATGTGATGCTACATGTTAACACAGGGCAGGATGCTGCATTTTAACAAACTTTAGTAGAAAAGGGAGTTTCAAAGGACACTGTTTTGCCAGGTGTGGTAGCACACACTTGTAATCCCAGTACCTGGGAGGCTAAGACAGGAGGATTGCAGGTTCGCGGCCAGCCTCAGCTACTTAGTGAGGCCCTCCGCCACTTAGTGAGACCCTGTTTCAAAATAAAGAATAAAAAATAGGGCTGAGGGTGTAGCTTGGAGGTAGAACGCCCTTGGGTTCAATCCCCAGTACCGAAAAAAAAAAAAAGACATTATTTTGGGCCATCCTCACCCCCAGGTCAGCCAGGGAACAAGTTCACCACCCCAAAACCCCAGTGGAAACCTTGGGAAGGTTGTGGTTCACACAGGTTGGGACCAGACTGAACAAGCCAAAGGCCATTTGCCCGAAAGAAATCAAGTCAGGTCTGTGCTTTGGGGTGGATGGGGCGAGGGAGGAATAGTCTAAACCGCACTTTAAAATGGTCTGGCAGAACAGAGGACTAGCAAAGAGCACCCTTAGTTATGAAGACCCTCATGGCTGCACTGCTGGGTTTGGAATCCGCCTTGACTAGTACCTGCTTCCCAGAAGGCCGATTCTGTCGATGGCTTGGCTGACGGCTCTGGCTCCCCCTGCTGCCCCAGGTGGCTCTGGACTGGTGGTTCCTGGGGCGGTGGGAAGCAGCTGAGGATGGAAAAGCTTAATTAGCAGATGTCCGAGGCAGCCCTTCTGGCCGGCACAGCGGGCCACTGTCAAGGGCGCACATTTCTCAGGCCATCAGCGCTGTCGTGGGAGACAGGGCCGGGAATGGGAGATGACAGCGTCAGCCTGTGGCTGGCTAGATCCAGAACCCCCTGCGGAGTCTCAGCATCGAATGATCTGGGAGGTCCTCCAGATGCTCTGCCTCCATGAGCTGCTGAAACATTTCTCATCCCAAACTTCCACCATCTCAGCTGAACCTCTGTTCTGTCTGCGACAAAGTAACCAGACCCCGTGGAGAATTCCAGGAACATCACTGAGCTCTCTCATTTGAAATTCTCCAAGCCTTTTCCCCCTTCATTGATCATCTAAACTGCAAATGTGTCCCATTATCTCTCTGCAGATGACTTTAGTCATTAGAAGCTCTGCAGGTCAGGGGTCAGGCTATCCAGAAACCACGGACCTGGGGTGGACGGGGCCACAGGTCTATCGGAAACACTGGCTGGTGACAGTTGAAGAGGGCCGGTATCTAACAGGACAAGTGGGTGCAATGCAGAAAGGAAATCCACTCGGGTGCTCCGGGGTACGACCCTGCCACCCCCATCCCACTGGGGTACCCTCTCCTCCCTCTCCTCTCTTCTCCACCACGTGTACGGTGTCTTCTGGTTCTTCCATGAAGCAGGGCTCATTCCCACCTCAAAGCCATTCCCCTGTCCCTGGAAGCTGTTCCCTGTCCTGGGCTCCTTCTCACAGGCAGGGCTCAGCTCAAATGGGACTCATCTTCCAAGGGGCCTCCTGGGACTCTGCCAGAGGCAGCCATCACTGCTGGCCCTGGCACGCTTGGCTCTTAGCAGCCATGACCGCCACCTCTGTCTGAAGTGTCCCTGTTTATTAGGAGTTTCACTTGCTGTCAGCATCATGAGGCCAGAGGCTCATCTGTCTCAGCCACCTCTGTATTCTGAGCCCATGGTGTAGACCCGGGCCCAATCTAACAAAGACGTCCCTGGGTACTTTATTAATTCACATCTTCATTTGCTGGGGCCATCTTTGTTGAGATATACTTAGTTGATATCAAAGGTAGATGTCTATCTGTAGCTATGAAGATATGATTTATTTATTCCCCTGCTACTAAGATCTATTTTTGTGTTGTTTCATCAGGAAATAGAAATGTTGAGAAGGGATTTGTGTCAGTAGGCCCGGGTGAGTTCTGGCTTCAACTTCTAACCTTGGATGAACCACTGTAGGCCCAGTCCCCACAACTATAAAATGGTCAGAATGACCCAGGTGCTCAGGGTACAGGGGACCCGCTGGGGCCACGTGAAGGCAAGCGCCCTGAGCCCATCGGGGCTGTGTGCACGCGCGGGGCTGTCATTTGGCTCAGCCTTTTACTGACCTCGAGGGCCTCCTCGTTGGCCTTCAGCAGACTGGTCCATTTTGCTGGTGGCCCCTCTGCATCCTGGAAAGATGTCACCACATGACATGAGGTCAGACCAAAGCCATCTCCCGACACTCTTCACTCAGATAAGGGCAGAGAGAGAGGGGCAGGGATCCCCTTCAAATACCACAGACAGAAAAAGACAACAGATGCCGCCCAAATGCCCCAAAGAGCAGCCCAGAGAGAGCCTGGGGAGCAACCGGCAGTGTGGACGGGTCCTGGCTTTGCAGCCAGGCAGACCTGGGACACTTGCAAAGGCATGACCCAAGCGGGCTGCTTGCTTTTCTGGGTGCCAGGGCCACATCTATAAACGAGGGTGATGAAAATGGCCTTGCCTATTTCAGGGTTACTGTGAGCACTGAGGGGGACAAGCCAAGGAAAAGGTCTCAACGGGTGAGTCAGAGGCCAGACCTCAGAGTAAGGATGTGCACACTGAGGGATGTCCAAAGGCTCCTGCTCTGCCCCATCTTGGGCCTGTTTGCTGCCCAAAGCCGAAGGCCGCAGGTGCAAATTCAGACCCATGTAGGGCCAGGGAGATTTCATGAACACGTGAAGCAGGCCGGGGTGGGACAGTAGGGAGCAGAACTCATGCTCTGAGGACTGAGGCTTGCAGAAAAGCCGGAGCTTGCGGTTTACTCCGTTCTTTCACTGACCCAGCAGTTCTCAAGCCGGGTCTAAGGTATCCAGAGTCTGCAAGGAAATCAGCCACAACTGGAGGGAGATGAGCACTCAGCTGAGACTTTCAGAAGTAAACAAAAAGCTGCAAGAAGTGGGTAGAAATGGGACCTTTGCAGGGTAATGAGTGACTGTCCATGAACGGGAAATGCAGATGAGGCTGAGGTCAGGGACGCCCGCCATGCCTCTCTCTTCTCCCGGCATGCTCTTTCAGCTGCTGGGACCCTGCCTGGTCCCTGCCCAGCCCTGCACCCCTGGCCCTCCTGGCCTGTGCTCGCACCTGCGGTGGGCTGGTGGCAGATGGCTCAGCCTTTCTGCTGAGGATCCCCCTCTGTAGGGCAGCGTTCTCCACCTGGATGGCTCGGAGCACGGCCGAGGCATCTTCCTCGCTGTCCTCTGCCTCGAATACGGGTTTGCGGGTTGCTGACAGGGGTCTCTCCTTCCGGCTTCCAGGTCCTGGGGAGAGAAAACAGGAGGATGCTCCTCTGGGTCCTGTGCTCCGAGTATAGCTCAAAACCTATTAGACCCGATGGAGGAACATTCTATAAAACAACTGGCTGGAACTCTCCCCAAATGTCAAGGTTGTGAAAGACAAAGGAAGCCTGGGGAACTGCTCCTGCTTGAAAGAAACCAGGCAGACCTGGCAAGTGGGTGCAGTGGTGGCCCTGGGACTGAGTCCTGGGGCCCCCAAGAAATCATGTAAAGAATGTGATTGTGGCAAGTGGAGAAATTTGAATATAGTCTGTGGCTTAGGTAACAGTATTATGTTAATGCTAAACATTCTGAAATCCATAGGTGGGCTATGGTAATGTGGAACGAACGTCCTTGTTCTTAGGACATACGCACTGCAGTGTTCGGGGGCAAAGGGGAATGGCATCTACATTTAATCTCACACTTTTTTTGTGTGGTACTGGGGATTGAACCCAGGGGCATTCTACCTCCAAGATACACCCCCAGCCCTGTTTTTAATTCTTTATTTTGAAACAGGGTCTCACTAAGTTGCAGAGGCCCTCACTAAGTAGCTGAGGCTGGCCACAAACCCGGATCCTCCGGTCTCAGCCTCCCAAGTACTGGGATTACAAGCGTGTGCCACCACACCCGGCTTTAATCTCAAACTTTAAAAAGTAAATTTATAAATAAATTTATATATACCAAAATCTGACAATGCTCAAGTCCCTTATAGAAAACGGCATAGTATTTGCATATAACTTATGCATATCCTCCCGTACACTTCCTTTATTTGTGGTACTGGGGATAGATCCCGGGGTATTCTACCTCTGAGCTATCCACCCTGTTCCAGTCAGCATTCTTGAAGCTATAATCTAAAGGACTGACCACATAACTTAGAGAAAAGATGATTTTTTTATGGTTTCGGGTTCAATCCATGTGAGGCTGGGGACCAAAGATCTCAAGGCATGGTGGCTGGAGGTGGAGAGAGGGAGAGCATGTAGGCTGTGCCTCTCACATTGCGGAGGCCGGAAGCAAGAGAGAAAGCAGGGGGAGGAGGAGCCATGTATATAATCCCCAAGGCTGCACCCCCAGCCATACCCTACTGGCCTGGGTCTCCACCCAGATAAATCCATTACAATAGATTTATCCACTGCTGGGATTACAACACTCATGACTGAGAGATGGGCTGCCAACAGAAAAGGTAGTCACGCCTTCCTTAATCATTGCTGCTGGGGCCTTTTTAATCACAGCCCCTGGGTCCACTCCATCCAGGTGGCCACTGGCCCCAAGTCCTTCGGGGCCGCCCCTGGACCCAACTTCATCTAGGTGGCTCCTAGCCCCAACTCATCTGCTGCCTCCATCACGGCCATCATTGGCCCCAACTCCATCCTGGCCGCCACTTCCTCCTTCTTTTCAGTCATCTTACTTCCTTCCATCACATCACCTCTCTGAGCCCCAGCTTTACACATGCCTTTACAGCCAAACTGCATATCTTTAAAGTCTCTTTGCTTTACTTTCTGCTCCCGAAATTCAGTGTACATTTCGCTGAACACTGACATCAATATCCATAATGAGGTTTGGATATTTTGCTATTTTGGTATTTCCTCCATCAGTTTATTTAGCCCATCATCTTTAAATTCAGCCTCACACAAAGTTTCAGGACATGGGCAAAATGCAGATAAGTTCTTTGCCAAAGTGTAACACATGTGACCTCTACTCCATTTCCCTATGAAGTCCTTCTGGTGCTTCAAAATCTCCTGAGCACTAGTCTCTTTCTAGCCACATTCTGGCCCTTCCAATTTCCTCTCACAAACAAGTTCCAAAGAGTCACAATCCACATGGTCAGACTTAGCTATAGTAGCAACCCCACTCCTGGTATCATTTTCTGTTCCAGTAATTTAGAGGAAAGATTTATTTTTTTATGGTTTTGGGCTCAGTCCATGTGAGGCTGGGGACCACATATCTCAGGACATGGTGATGAGAGAGGGAGAGCAGACGGGCTGTGCTCCTCCCATCTTGAAGGCCAGAAGCAAGAGAGAGAGAGAGAGAGAGAGAGAGAGCAGGGGGAGGAGGAACCATTTTTATAATCTCCAAGGCCATGCCTCCAGGGACCCACCCCCAACCACACCCTACTGGCCTGGGTCTCCACCCAGATAAATCCATTGTAATGGATAAATCCACTGCTGGGATTACAACCCTCATGCCTCAATTACATCAGCTCCAAACATTAATAAATGAGCTCTTTGGGGGACATTTTATATCCAACTATAATACCCCCCAATTGCTTTTTATTTTTTATTTTGAAACAGAGTCTAAGTTGCTGAACCTGGCCTTGAACCTGTGATCCTCCTGTCTCAGCCTCCCAAGTACTGGGATTATAGATATGCTCACCACGCTCGGTTTCCCATATACTTTAAATCATCTCTAGATTTCTTATAATACCTACTATAATGTAAATGCCATGTAAATGTTGTTTTAGCTTCAGGGGGGAGGGGATCCTGAAACCAATTCCCCATGGACACCATGGGACAACTGTATATATGTGACCTGGTGCAAAGTTTGCTGAGACATAGCACCCTTCTGTCCTCCTGACCCGAGCAAACTATTGGCTGATTAAAGATTCCTGTTGAAGCACTTGACTCACATGGTTATGATCATGTGAAAATGCTACATCTGAAGGAGAGTTCAAGTAGCAACATCAGGAATGGCACCAGATGCTCATGGACTGGAGGAATTAATATTGTTAAAATGTCCACATTGCCCAAAGCAATCTTCAGAGTCAATGCAGTCCTCATCAAAATACCAATGGCCTTCTTCACAGAACTAGAAGAAACAATCAGGAAATGTATACTGAACCATAAAAGATCCCAAATAGTCAAAGCCATCCTGAGCAAAAAGAACAAAGCTGGAGGCAGCACAATATCCGACTTCCAAACACCATACAAAGCTATAGTAATTGAAACAGCAGGGTACTGACATAAAATCCGCCAGACCAATGGAACAGACTAGAAAATCCAGAAATCAATCCATGTATTTACAGCCTACTGACTTTTGTTTTTTGTGGTACTGGGGATTGAACCCAGGGGCATTCTACCTCCGAGCTACACCCCCAGCCCTATTTTTTTTTTATTCTTTATTTTGAAACAGGGTCTCACTAAGTGGCAGAGAGCCTCACTAAGTAGCTGAGGCTGGCGGTGAACCTGGATCCTTCAGTCTCAGCCTCCCAAGTACTGGGATTACAAGTGTGCACCACCAAGCCTGGCTGGGCCTACTGACTTTTGACAGAAGTACCAAGAACACACACTGGAGAAAGGACAGTCTCTTCAATAAATAGTGCTGGGAAAACTGGATAAACACAAAAGAATTAAACTAGACCCCTGCCTATTACCATATAAAAATATCAGCTCACAACGGATCAGGATGTAAATGTAAGACCTGAAACTATGGAAATACTAGTAGAAAACATGGGGGAAATACTTTAAGACACTGGTATAGGCAAAGACTTTTTGGACAAGACCCCAAAAGCATAGGCAATAAACGCAAAACTAAACAAATGGGATTTTATCAAACCAAGAAGCTTCTGCGCAGTAAAGGAAACCATCAACAGTAAAGAGACAACCTGCTGGGTGTGGTGGTGCATGCCTGTAATCCCAGTACTTGGGAGGCTGAGACAGGAGGATCACAGGTTCAAAACCAGCCTCAGCAATTTAGCGAGGCCATGTTTCAAAATAAAAAATAAAAAAGGGCTGGGGGTGTGGCTCAGAGGTAGATGCCCCTGAATTCAGTCCCTAGTACCAAAAAAAAAAAAAAAAAAGAGAGAGAGAGAGAGAGAGAAAGAGATGAACTGCAAAATGGGAGAAAATATTTACAAACTATCCAACTGACAAGGGATTAATTTCCAGAACATATAAGGAACTCAAATCAATAGAGAAAATAATCTGATTTTTAAAAAAATGAGCAAAAGACCTGAATAGACATTTCTCAAAAGATGATTGTACAAATGGCCAACAAATAAATGAAAAAATGTCCAACATCATTAATCATCAAGGAAATACAAACCAAAAGCACAATGAGATATCATCTCACCCCAGTTGGAATGGCTAGTATCAAAAAGACAAAAAATAACAAATGCTGGCACAGGCTTGGAAAAACGGGAACTCAAATACACTGTTGGTGGGAATGTAAATTAGTATAGCCACTATGGAAAACAGCATGGAGGTTTCTTAGAAAACTGAAACTACAACTACAATATGATCCAGCAATCCTGGTACCGGGTATATATCCAAAGGAAATGAAATTATTATGTTAAAGAGACGCCTGCATGCCCATGTTGACTGCAGGACTGTTCACAATAGACAAGATGTGGAGTGGACTGAGGTGTCCACTGGTGGCTGAATGGATTTTTGAAAAGTGGTATATATACACGGTGGATTATTATTCAGCAGCAAAAGATGAAACCTGTCATTTGTGGCAATAGGGACAGAACTGGAGGACATGATGTTAAGTGATATAAGCCAGGCACATAAAGAAATACCACATATTCTCATTTGTGGAAACTAAAAAACTTGATCATATAGAAGTAGAGTAGAACAGAGGCCACTGGAGACCAGGAAGGAGACAGGAGGGAAAACAGAGAGAGGCTGGATAATGGGTACCAAGATACAGTTAGACAGGGGAATTAGCTCTACTGTTTTATAGCACAGTAGGGTAACTATAGTCTATAAAAATTGATCATACATTTTTGGGGGTATTAGGGATGGAACCCAAGGGCATTCTACTTCTGACCTACACTCCCAGTCCTTTTTATTTTTTATTTTGAAACAGGGTCTCACTAAGTTGCTGAGGACCTCGCCAAGTTACTGAGGCTGGCCTCAAATCTATGATCCTCCAGTGTCAGCCTCCTTAGTACAAGGGATGACAGGTGTGCATCATTGTACCTGGCTTATTATACATTTCAAGAAAACTAGAGAAGAGTTTGAAGGTTCCCAACACATAGAAATGATCATAACGGAGGATATAGAAATGCTCATTACCCTCATTTGATCATTATACATTATATACTGTATCGGACTATCAGACTGTATCCCATAAAGAAGTACACATTTTATATGTCAGTTATAAAAAACCAAATGGCACTGGAAACAGCACTGGCAGCTCCTGGCATTTCCAGAGCAGGAAGCACACAGAAGCATCCTGGGCTGGCTTCCTGGACGGCTGGTCTTGGCTTGGTGGGGACCAGAGGCAGTGCTCAGCGTGAGACCACGTGCCCGGGCCACGTGCGCTCGAGCTGGATGCCACCTCCCAGCTCCAGCAAGTGCTCGTCATCCAGGACCATGCTCCTTATGTCACAGAAAAAGAGAGGATCTTTTTCTAAGAGAAGCTAGAATCTGAGTTTTGTGTGGAAATCCTTATCGTTATTGAAACTTCAGTGTGTGACAAGTGTGGGGAGGGCCTCCTGGGATCTTCCTCACTCAGGGCGAGAAGGATCACATCCCTGAAATAGCCTGGAGGCCAGGGGGGAAGGAGGGAAAGAAGCTAAGGGACTGAGCCTGGAGCTTCACCGGGGCTGGAACTGAAACCCTCGAAATACAAACATGTCGGCCCCGAGCGCGGCTACAGCAGACATGGATTACTGGAAAGGCAAGAGGCACGTAGAGACACATGCTCTAGACCTGCGCCCACCGTGCATTTACCTGGATGGGGGAGGCGCAGCTCTGAGTGAAGGGCTCAAGAGGTGGGCGGAGCAGGCACGCCCTGACCCTCATCGACCTCAGTCATGGGGCAGAGACAGACACGATCAGGCATGCGCACAGGGTAACGGGCTAGAGCTGATGGAAGCGGCTCACCCATCATCCAAGATGCATGGTCAGGGAAGAGGACATCTGAATGGAGACCAGAAGGGCCGAGCCCTGCGAATACCGCACGGGGGCGGGGGGCTGTTCTAGGCCAAGGATGCAGCAAGTGCCAAGGCCCTGAGGTGGGCAGAGCTCAGTGAAGAAAGGAGAAGCGAGGGGGAGAATGGATGGCAACAGGGTGTGGAGGTTGCTGCCTGGGACCCCAGGGCCAGTAAGCCCTGCGGGCCTCAGCTACTTCATGAGGTCACGCCCATCTCATTCAGTGTCACATCCCTGGCATCTGGCATTATTTTTTGTGAAATGAATGGACGGGAAACAACTTCAATCCCAAACCTTGTAGATCTCAGTCAGTCCTTGTGACTATTACTAATATAGTTTCCGTTAACATCTGCAGTAAAGCACAGTGGAAAAGCCCAAGCCCCCTTCAGACCCCGGAGACTAAGACGACGTGCAAAGCTAAGCAAACGCGCCAGCACCCTGACATTTGGGGGTGCAAATGCCAGCGATGGTGGGAAGCTTGGGCGGTGCCAGGACGAGCAGAATCTGAAGTTCTTGAGCTTCTTTTCCATTTCCCACACAGAACACGTATAAACTCATTCCAAAAAGAGCTTTTCACGGCCAGCGCATGGGCAAAGGGCTCTTCTTCTAGTGCTCAGTGGTCTGGTGTGGGCTGGAACGGCACCCTGAGGATCTAGGAAGCCCGAGGATCTAGGAAGCCCACCGCACGGCCTCCAGCAGGGGGCGCGCTGGGTCCTTGGCCTCGAGCCCTGAGCTCAGCCCTTCTTGGAAAGGCACCCTCAGCGTCCTTTCTTCCAGGGGACCAGTCCCCCACCCTCACCCCGCACAAGCCCTTCTGCCCCGAGCATCCTTCGCATGGGAGGGACCTCCTCAGCGCCATGGTCACGCGGTGCTGTCTGTGCCCTTTGAGTCATATTATGCTAAGAAGACACGTTGAAAAATTAAATCAGCCTTTCTCCAAGTGAAGGTCAAGCCTGCAGCTCTGGTACCAGCGCCTTCCCCGCTCCTGGCTTCCCAGAAATGTCCCCGCGCGGGGCCCGAGTTCTCTCAAATCACATTTCTGCTGACCGGCCGGTGTTTCTGGCTGCTTCCTCCCACTGCGCGGGGTAACCACCTTTTAACTCTTTTTGACGCTCTCATCCCTCACTGGGGCAAACACTGGCCTGCTCACCACATGATGGTGGATTTATTCTCATCATAGATCTAGAGAATGGTGGATTTATTCACACAGTAAATTTGTGCCTCCAGCAAAAGCCAAATTGCACATTTTAATTTATCCCAAACTGCTCTTTTCTGCTTGAGAACCATCCCTCTTCTGATAACTCCACTTTCTCCTCGCTTCCCTGGCGCTTGGCTTTCTTCTCTCTTACAGGGAAACAAAAAGCGTATCAACTCGGGAGATTTACCATGAACGCGACACATGTCACAGAGAAGATGTGAGGCCACAAGGCAGTCTGCTGGATAGCCAACCAGGTGACCTGTTCCCCTTCGCCAGCTGGGACTCAAAAAGCTCAAATTCAGAGTCTCAGCAAAATTCTCCTTTCCTGCATGCACGGGGCCTTGCAGGCCGCCTGGGAATCCACGGAAATAGCAAATATTAAATGTGAGAACAACAAAGGTCTGTCGGAGGTGGTCATAAACCAGCAGTCCGCTGGTGCAGACCTGCTTTCAGATACGTGTTGTGCAACTTTTATCATTTTTTTAAAGTGGAAATTGATGCCAAGCTTTTTTTTTTTTTTTAAAGAGGAAATCCACCTGAACACTGGGATTCCTGGCATCTCTTAAAAAGCCATACAACCTGGCCACCCCAGACTGGCATCCCCACCACTGGCCAGCGCTGGACATTGACGGCCCCTTTAGACAGGGCAGCAGAACTCCAGTTTCCACAGTGCAACCTGGCTCCCTGTTGTCACATGCCTGGTCAGCCTGGAAACCATACTATGCTGCATGACAAAAGGCCTGGGGAAATGGCCGACAGCCTTGCTATGTCTGGAGATGTCCACGCTCACCTCCCAGATCCAGGTGGAAGGCGGGGGAGGGGCGAGGCACACCTGATGCTCTGCAGAGGCTCAGCGAGAGCAGGCTGCCTGCTTCCCATGGTGGAGCAGACTGCAGCAGATGGCCTCCAGCTCCTCACGCCCCTGTACACAGACCAGGCTGCAATGGGATTTTGCAGTATTTCTCAGCAAGGGATGAGTCTATTCTTCTAGCTGGATTTAGCCTGGTGATGTTTTTTTCTTTGGCCAATGGGACATTAGCAATCAGGACCAAGCAGACTACAAAAGCACTCACAGGTCCGGGCTTGTCCTCCTTTGCTGCCCTGAGGTCACTGGTGCTGGATAGTATGGCCATGCACCGCAGAGATGAGCTGTCCCCGCTGAGGTCCTCAGGCCAAACTAGCTGACTTGACACATGAGTGAGCCCGCCCTAGACCACCCAGCCCAGCCACCCTGCACCCTGCAAAACCATCCGCCGGCAGACTCACGTGCAGTAATAAAGGGGCTGCAGTTTAGAAGCCGCTTCATTTTGGGCTGGATTGTTAGGCAGTAGCAGTCAGCTGAAAGCTCTGGCTTGTCAGGGCTGTGTTCTTGTCATTGCTAAAGCTTGTTTTCGGGCCTCCCCATGGCAGGTGCTGTCTGTAGCCCTAACGCTCATCCTTTAGCTTCTCTCTCTCTCTCTCTTTTGTGTGGTGCTGGAATGGCGCTCGGGGCCTTGCACATGTTACGTGCTCAGCCCCATGCTGTCTCTTTTTGAGCCCATGATCTGCAAGAAAGCCAACCAAGGCCCCCAGACGAAATGGCTTCTCTTCCCTCTTGGGTGTTACAGCCCTTGCTCCCCACCCTGCCTCTGAAAAATGAGGGTTCCGCTACCTCAAACAGCATCCTCTTTAAGAATACGGATGGGGCGCAGTGCTCTAAGAACCAAATGCCAGGAACTGGTAGTAATCTGATTTTTATCATTTTCTTATATAAGTACAGGCTTCTTTGCCATGGGGGCCAGGAAGCTCACTCACACCTGTGACGACCTTGGCAAAACAGTTGATCTGAATTCCACTGAACAGCAGCTGTTCTTGTCTTCCTGGCACAGTGACCTTCACAGCACCCATGGTTTCCTTCAGGGAAGCACCCCTTGCCCACTCAGTCTTCAGGGTGGATCCGACCCCATGCCTGGTCCAGCCTGGGCAGGAGAGAGCTACGTCTCTCTGACCACAGGGGCTGGAGACTGGCTCAGGGGAGAGCTGGTTCTTGGACTCGTACTGTCCCTTTCCCACAGGTTGCAAAGCAAGGAAAAGGGAGTCTGGAGCTGCTGGGGCCACCCCGGGGCCACGAGGGAAATGGCTGCCTGCCTTGATCACAGATGTTGTTGCCAGAGCATGCTTCTTGGACCAGCAACATCGGGGTCACCTGGGAATTTAAATGTTCAGGCTGCACCCCAGATCCACTGAGTGAGAAACTCTGGAGCCGGGGCCCAATGATCGGTTTAATTGGCTTTGCGAGTAATTCTGATGCAAGCTCAAATTTGAGAATCACAGCTACGTGATGAAGAAACAACTTCCCAGTGATACTGTCTGAGCACCTGGATCCCACCATGCCTGAGGCCACATCGACAGTGCTGAACTGTGAGCAATGCATTTACTCTTGCTACGTAAGCCAGTTTAAATTTCTGTCACTCGCTATTAATGGACACTGGCTAATATGTTATGGACTTTGACATAATGCTCTTTCTACTGCAGGTTTTCCAAGAGAAACACTAACTATAGGCTGTCAGCTTCCTCTAATTCACTCACATTGAGGGTGTTACTTTATTTCTATGGTTGGCAGCTTGTCTGGGAAAGTGGTTCAGATATATCACTTCCCAAGAGCACTCTGACAACTTGGACAGTAAACTTTCTGCATTGAAGACGAATGTTCTTTCCCCTTCCAGGAGGCAACAGGTCTCTGGAAGATTATATTCATTTCTTGGAAGGAGATTATACTCATTTCTAGAACAATATAGGACATGAGGCCCTTTCATTAGAACCTGGGACAATCACAGGGCAAGAGGGGAATGAAGCCATCATGGAGGTACATCACATGCACATTTAATTGACAAGGATTCAGCTGTATGGGCTTGGCCAAAGATAAAGTAGTATGAGAGAAACAATACTTTAAAGAGTGCTGGCAGTCGGTTATGCTTCTGGAACATCAGAGTAGCTCATTTGGACCATCCCTTCCCTGGAGCACAACTAAAGAACCTGGACCAAAGAGTATAGAGATCTGTTTGAGAAGAGAAATCTGTTTGAAGACATGGGAATAAACAGGGATGTGAATAATTACAGGGTCAGCTGGGCATGGTGGCTCACGCCCGTAATCCCAGTACTTGGGAGGTTGAAACAGGAGGATTGCAGGTTTGAGGCCAGCCTCAGCAACTTGGCAAGACCATGTTTCAAAATAAAAAATAAAACAGGGCTGGGGGTGTAGCTTAGAGATAGAATGCCCCTGGGTTCAGCCTCTAGTACAGAAAAGAAAAGAAAAGAAAAGAAAAGAAAAGAAAAGAAAAGAAGGAAAGAAGGAAAAGAATTAGAGGGTCAAGATCAGGCAGGAGAAAGAAAACCAGAGAGGTAGACCCAACATCCGGGAGACCTTTCCCCTTAAGGTGTTAATGACTGATAAGAGCTCCACCAGGCGGGGAAGCCCAGCAGGGTTTGCCACAGACTCCAGGGCAATAGTCTAAGAGTGAGAGTGACCTGGAAATAGCCAGGAGTGAATAGTGTGGGGAGGTTAATGATGTGGGCACATCCAAACTACTATTGATTGTATAAAATAATAATAACAACAATAATAGTAATGTATGGTAGGGTATAAGCCTAGAGAGAATTAAAATGCATAGCAGAGCATTCAAATTGGGAAGGGAGTAAATGGAGTTAGAGTTGTAGGGTCCTTCTTCTGAGTGTGAAGTGATAAACTTGCTAATTTAAAGTCAACTCTAGTAAGTCAAGAATGCATGCTGTAATCTCCGGTAATGACTGAAAGGGTAATAAAAGAATGTATAACTAACAAGCTAATCGAGAGGAAAAAAAGAGGAATCATGCAAGGCAATCAATTCAAAAGAAGGTAAGAAAAGAGAAAAAGAGGAATGGAAAACAGGCGGAACAAATAAAAAGCAAACAATAAGATAGTAGATTTAAACTCAAATATGTCCACAATTACATTAAATGTAAATGGACTAAATGCTCCCATTAAAACACACAGACTGTTAGAGGATAAAAATAAAAACCAATTATATGCTGCTTACAAGGGACAAACCTTAATATAAAGATGCAGTAAATTTAAAAGTAAAAGGATGGAAAAAGGACATACCACGTAAACACCAACCAAAAGAAAGCTGGAATTGCTCTGTATCACATGAAGCCGACTTTAAGGCAAAAAACATTACCGGAGCGAAGGGAGAAAATACATAATGATAAAAGGTTCAATTTACTAGAAAGACATAAAAATAGAAAGGTCTAATTTTGCATGCACCAAAAAAGACAGCCCCCCACCCAAGTACAAATCAAAGCACATAAGCAACCCACCCTCCAGATTGTGCCTGGAGGAGGGAGAGCTGGTTTGCAATTCTGCTGTGCTCTCAGGATGTCTCGGGTTCCTTGTGCCTTCAGTTGTGTGAGCATCACAGCACCCTCAGCATGACATCAGGGCTTACAAACACACATTTTCCATCCAGCCCAGACCCTAAGCAAAGCCATTTGCTTCACCCAGGACTCAGCCAAGAAACCCAAGAAGCTGTGCTCTACCCATCGTAGGATTGAGAGCAACTCCCTAAGGCTGACATTTGCATGGAGCCGTCCACACAGAGCCACCTATGCTGCACTTCATCAGCGGCTTGAGGGACCTCAGGGTAGCTCTGGCCCTGCACTTTCTGCTGCCTTTGGAGCCTAATCTCTAAGTGACATGTGACTCCACCATAATCCCACTGCACAGCTCCCAGCTCCAGGGTGACCTCCCCTCTCTGGGCCCTTCATTCTCAGACAGGCACTTGGTGGGGAAGAGAGACAGTCTGCTGGCATATTTTAATTACCTGGATCCGGCTGTGCCTGAAGGTCACGCTGCCTTTGGACATTTCAAGTACACAGGCTGGCATACTCTTTTACTTAAAGCCACTCTTTTGATAGCTGCTATCTGAAATGTCTTGTCTTTTCCCACAATTGGGTTTGGGGTTTGGGTAGGGGTTAACCAGACAATATCTGTGTATTGCCTTACCCACAGACCCTCAGCCAGACCTCCTCTTGGGTCTCCAATCTGCTGGACCACCCTGCAGTTGAATTTTGCACAAGCAAATTCCCTATCATGAACATCCTCTTAGATTAGTTTCTCTAAAGAACCCAGAGTAATACATTAACTAAAGATCAGCTGAGCCCTAGCAAGGAAGGCAAGGAAAGAGGCTGCCCATCATGCACCCCACTGAAGGACCAGGGGTGGGGATAGGCAGCCCTGCTCCCACTCAGGGGCCCCCAACTCTTACTGGAACATCCCCTCTCCTGGTCTGGGAACACGACAGGGTGCTGGGAGTTCAGGTTCAGCTCAGGTTTGCTGGGAATGAACACCTCGGGGTTGTCCTTCCGCTTAGCAGACAGATTCCTCTCCCTCTTATGACCTGTGGGAAAGAAAGTGTTCCTGAGTCAGACCCGGGCTCGGGTGGAGTGGGCACTCGGCTCATGCATTAGTTTACTGTTCATTCACTTATTCATTCAACAAGTATTTCCTGAACCATTCCATGCCAGGTACCTTGCTCATCTGGGATTATGAAGACAGTGAAGACGAGACAAGTTTGCTGGGAGCTGCACATTTTTGTAAATAAATGAAATAGTCTAGAATGCTGCAGCCAGGCGTGGTGGCCCACACCCGTAATCCCAGTTCTTAGGAGGCTGAGACAGGAGGATCACAGGTCCGAAACCAGCCTCAGCAACTTAGTGATGCTCTCAGCAACTTAGCAAGACCCCGTTTCAAAATAAGATAGGGCTGGGGTGTAGCCCAGAGGTAGGATGCCCCTGGATTCAATCCCCAGCATCACCAAAATAATAATAATAATAATAGTAATAATAAATGAAATAGTCTAGAACGCATACAGGTTTTCAAAGTTTAACTTTTCTGAGTAGGGCCAAGTCTTACAATCAAGGGGGATTTAATTGTGGGACACAAAATAATGATACAACCAAAGACATGTGAGAGTGGGAGGTGCGGAGCGCATTCGCTGCCCGCAAGGCTCACAGCCTCGTGGGGCAGAAGGACGGCTGAGTGGATGAGGGAGCAGGGCGTGCACAGAGGGCTGGTCCTGGGTCCTTGAGGACGAGACTGGCAAGTGCACAGGGAGGTAGGTGAGAGTGAAGAGAGTCCTCACAGATGACTAGGTGTACCAAATACAAGATAAAGTAATGGTTTGTGGCAAGCTTGGTGAAGGCCTGGTGGCCAATCAGTGACTGTATTTGGAGACAGGGTGTTTAAAGAGGTAATTAAGTTAAAATGAGGTCATTAGGTGGGACGAATCCAAGATGACTAGTGTCCTAAGGAGGAGATAAGGACACAGGCACAGACAGAGGGAAGATCACAGAAGATACAGAGAGAAGACAATCTACAAGCTAAGAAGGACTCAAAGGAACTGACCCTGGATCTTTTTTTTTTTTTTTTTTTTTTTTTTTTTTTTGCGGTACTGGGGATTGAACCCAGGGGCATTCTACCTCCAAACTACACCCCCAGCCCTATTTTATTTTTATTTTGAAACAGGGTCTGTCTAGGTTGATGAGAGGCTCACTACTTGCTGATGACCCTTGATCTTGAACTTTGAGCCCCCAGAACTAAGACAGCCAGTTTCTGTTGTTTAAGCCCCCAACCTGTGGTCCTTTGTTATGGCCTCCTAGCAAACTAATATACTGCCCGATTTCAAATATCCCCTCATTTCTCTTTCCTTACATTCACTCTAGTTCAGGAAATATGACCTTCTCGTAGCTGGCACAGCAGCTTTGCTGATGCACTTGGAATGCACAGAGAGGAGCAAGCAGAGGCCAAGCCGGCCTGCGCTGAAGCTTATGGTCTATAAGGGTGGGAGGAAATAACCATGCTCTTTGGTCCTACTGGCTGGGCCTGGCCCGTCAGCACCCAAGGTGGGTTCCTTAATGTGGTCTGGAGAGCAAGGCCTGGAACTTTTGTTAGACTTTTTAGGAAAGAAAAATCCAGTTTCCGGTGGGGTTGCAAAGCCCATATGTTTCATATGAAGGTAATTGTGCCTCTGCATATTGGAAAGACTGCTTAAGAATCGATGTAAAGGAAAGCAGAGATGAAGGGGAGAGAAGGTTAGAGGAGAGGACAGGAGAGAAATGAGTCCTACTATGCAAGGTAACTTTTCAGTTTTCTAATCCAGTGAATAGCCCCCTTTGCTCAAGCTGCCCCACATTAGCCAACTGGCATGCAGGCATTGCTAAATTCCCTACAATGCACCGAAGAGTCCCCCACAACTATCTGCCCTAACCCTAACCCTAGAATTTCAGGGTCATCCGGAGCCTTTGTGAGCCTTTGCCTCTTGCAATCAACAGACCTGTCGGACACACCTCCCTGGCCTGTGGGACTGCTACTCAAAGCTGAATTCAAAGTGCTGCTGAAGTCAAGTCCTAGATTAGATCCAGAGACACCAAAGGCAAAGAAACACCGCAGAAGACAAAGCTCACTTTTGGAAGCCGGGTTAAATTCCAGCACCACCAGAGTGTCCGGGCCCTGGGGCGGCCGTCCTTCTGTCTCCTGGTCCTCGGAAATGTCCTTCTGCACTGAGACCCCGCTGGAAAGAGCAGGGTCATCTGTGGGATGGTCCACTGGTGCGTGGTCCCCAGGCTCTGGCTCAGAGAGTACGTCTTCTTCAATAGAGTCATATTCATCGCTAGAACAATCCTTTTGTTTCCTTTGTTGATTTACACTAAGTTCCAGGCTTTTTCTCAGCTCCTGCCAAAAGTCAAGAGGAGAGATGGGAAAATCAGACAAGATACTTAGAGAAAAACTCATCTGAAAACTAGACCATTTGAACCAAGGAACTATTCCCACCAAACTAATATTTAATAAAAACATCTCAACCATGTGTGATCACTGCTTTGCGGATGAGAAAACAGAGGGCAGGGGAACACAAGCAGCTCTCCGGAAGGAGCAGGACTCATAGTTGTCATTGTGTTTGTGTCCTTGACACAGCACTAAGTGTGTGTGTGTGTGTGTGTGTGTGTGTGTGTGTGTGTGAGACAGAGACAGAGAGAGAGATGATGATGAGGAGGAGGAGGAGGAGGTTCTGGGGCTTGTTAAAACAGACTGTATTCAAACCCCCAGATCTTCTGATTCGGTGGGCCTGTGATGGGACCTGAGAATTTGCATTTCTAATAAGGCAATCCTGATGCTGAACTGAAATCACATTGGATATGAAATCCCAAAGGCCTCCACATGACCTTGAGGTTCCAGATGATAAGCCATCTAGCAGAGTGCTGCTGAGGGCTGCCCTGCGTATTGTAGGATGTTTAGTAGCATCTAAATGTCGGAACATTTAGCACTTAACTATAACTGCCTGATGATTTTTTGTGTGTGTTTCTTTTGTCTCCATGAGACAGTAGGCCAAGCATTAAGATCTATACTTTAGCACTTAACTATAACTGCCTGATAATTTTTTATGTTTCTTTTGTCTCCACAGGATAGTAGGCTGAACATTAAGTTCTATATTTAGAGTGACCACAAAACCTATCAGCCAAACCAGGACATTTCCAAAAGAGGAATAAAGGGCACTTTGACAATTATATTGGGACCAAAATAGGGACTTTCTGGGCAGACCAGTATGTTTGGTCAGCCTGTTTATATTACCCCTGTGGTCTTCATAGTATCCAACAAATTCTGAGAAACTGAGAAGCAATCAATGAAGGTTTGATGATTGGTTAAAAAAAAACCCTAATAGTTGGAGTAGGCTGAATAATCGCTCCCCAAAGATGTCCACATCCTAATCCCAGGTATCTGTGAACAAGTGTAAGCTTAGGAAGAAGTGAGGAATACTGTGTAGAAAACTTTTATCATCGTAGAGAAATCATCCTAAAAAGACTGATGATAGAAATATGGACATTAACAGTGTTGCTGGTGAGGACTCAGGAAATGAGGTGTGTGTAATAGGAAACTGGAGGAGAGGGAATCCTGTTATGTTGCTGCAGAATCTTAGCTGAACTGTGTTTGGAGTCATGTGGCAAGGAAAGCTTGTACATGATGAACCTGGATATGTATCGTAGGAGATTTCCAGGCAGAGCAGAGATGTGCTCTGGTTTCTTATTGTTGCTTAGAGTAAAATGCAAGAGGAAAGAGACAGACTGAGGGAAGAGATGTTTGGCAAAAAAACAAAACAAAACAAAAAAAACACACACACAAAAATAAGACTTGATGATGTGGGATAATCTCAACCTATACAGATTGCAAAAGATGCTAAAAGTAGGAGAGTCACTGTCAGGAATGAGTGCTTTGGAGAGAAAACCAAGGGTGTGGCTGTATAATCGTTTGCTAGTATCTCCGAAGGATCCAAAGTTCAGGGTTCAGTCACACAGAGGGCTTTTGGAAGAAGTTAGACAAGTGACTCCTGGATTCCCTTCGACATCTCAGCAGAAGCCAGGAATAGATATGGGATTATCCAGAAAAGATCTGTGGAGGAGGCTCTTGTCTAATGGAGCGAATCCTAGAGACATATATAGGAGTCCCATGTGGTTTCTGAGAATGTCGAACTAGCAGAAACAGTGTCTGCTTGAACCAAACGGAAGAATAAAAGGAAGGCTGTCAGATTCCCCCAAAAATCTACAGACAGGAAATGGGCTGATGAAGCTGTCTATCTGCAAACACATGTTATCCTTCCTGAAAAAGGAAGCAGGACTCCAAGGATGAGGCCATGGGCCAGGAGGATGGAGCCTGGAACCCACAGAGAATTGTTCTCAGGTCTTGAAACTTAATGGAGTTTTCCCAGTTGAGTTTTGAAATTGCTTGGGTTTGATTATTCCTTTCTTCTTTCACCCTTATCCCCACCCCAGGCCCCTTTTAATGGCCACATCTATAACTGTCATCCCACACCTGACCCATCATTGTATTTGGGAGCAGATAACTTGTTTTCTAGTTTCACAGATCCACAGAAGGAAAGGAATTGTGCTTTAAGATGAATTACACACAGTCTCATACTTAATTTAGTTGATTTCCTAGATGATTAGATTTGAGAGTTTTGAGCTAATGAAACTTAGATGATATTCTGGACTGGAGTTGTAATGGGCTGAGACTTTTGAAAACTTAGAATAGGATGAATGTATTTTGCATGCAGATAGAGGTGAATCTTTGGGGACCAGAAAGCGGACTGCAGTGAAAAAGTGGTCCCCAAAGATGCCCACATCCTGATCTCCAGGATCTGTGACTACGTTACCTTACATGACAAAGGGCCTTTGCAGACGAGACTCAGCTATGGATACAGAGATGGGGGATTATCCCAGATTATCTAGGTGGGTCCACGGTAATCACAAGGGTCTTTATATGTGGGCGATAGGAAGACCAGCATTAGAAAGAGAAGATCTAAGGATGGAAGCAGAGGTCAGGGAGGAGAGAAGATGCTGCCGTGCTGGCTCTCAAGGAGGAAGAAGGGGTCACAGAACGCAGGTGGCTTTTAGGAACTGGAAAAGGGAAGGAGATGGACTCACTTCTAGAGCCTGAACCACCTAGAGTTTAGACCAGTGAAACTGATTTTGGATTTGTGACCTCTAGAACAATAAGATAAACCACTAAGCTTATGGGAAGTTGTTATGGCAGCAGAGGAAACTAATAAAACTGTCTCATCTTTTATAGCTCTCTCTGTCCCACGGCCCCAACCCATACCAAGTATTGGTGACATTTATTTAGCAACTACAATACTGCCTGGAACATTGTAGGTGCTTGATAAATATTTGCTGAATGACTGAGGGAATTATGTCAGTGGCTGGGTGGTGGCTGTAAGCAGGGGTGGAAGCGACAGTGATATGACTCTTAGTAAGTCACTTAACTCCTCTGAGCTGCATTTTGACATTCATCAAAATGGGTAAGCAGATCCCTGCCTCACACCATTGCGCTATTAAAGCAATGCTCTCAACCGGGGATGATTTTGCCCCCACAGGGGAGATATCTGGCAATGACTGAGATATTTTTTATCACAGCATGAGGAAGGGGATGCTATTGGCATCTGGTATGTGGAAGCCAGAGGTGCTGCTAGACATTCTGGAACACACGGGACAGCCTCCAAAACACAGAATGATCTGGTCACAGTGTCAACAGTGCTGAGGTTGAGTGGGCCTGTATTAGAGCAGGCATGTATTCACCACTGGCATTTAAAAGGATAACACAAGGTCTTCCAATTGAAATGGTCCACGCAACTTTTATGGAAACCAGACTGAGGTCCTGGCTCATGTCTTCAAAGTCTGACTGTGGTGGGTACTTGGAGGGTCAACAGACTTACTCCTTTCTTCCAGAGAAGCATGAGTCCCTGGGTAGCCCACTGTTGAACAGCAACTTTAGTGGAGTAATCCTTTAGAGTAGAAGAAGGGTCTGTACTCTACAAAACATTTTTAACCCTTTCTCTCATCCCATCCTCACAATAATCCCATAAGACAAGTAAGTAAAACCCTGTGTCTACATGAGTTTGGTTAATACAGGACAGCCTATTGGCTCCTACTCTTGGCCTGACCCCCACCATTCCTTTTTTTTTTATTGATTGGGCATTGAACCCAGGGGGCCTTTTACTTCTGAGCTACACCCTCAACCCTTTTTGGGTCTTGCTAAGTTGCTGAGGCTGTCCTCAAACCTGCTATCCTCCTGTCTCAGCCTCCCAAGTACTGGGATTACAGGCATGTGCCACCATACCTGGCTATGACCCCCATTCTTAAATGGGGTCAGCTTAAATTCTTATGTCCTGCAGTGGTGGGAGAAAGGCTGGGTGACAAAACTTGGCAAATCCCTCTCTCTACACCTCAGTATTCTTGTTGCTGTGGATTAAAATGATAAAAGGGGTGCCAGCTTTCAGAGATTCCTAGCTGGGAGAATGCTGTCACTGTCCAGGAAATCCCAGTCAGTCTCAGAGCCCAGAAGAGCCCCACCGATGTCTAAGGCAGAGTGCAGCCACCAAGCAGTGCCAGCCAGTTCCAGGAAGGACTGGAATGGGGCACTAGGTCCTGGGACCCATGGCCAGGTGAGCAGGCTTCCTCAGGTCACTCCTCTACCTTCACAGTGCTGCAACCTCACATTTAAATGACTGCATTTTGGGGGTCCCCTAAATATGAGGACCTGAGGACTATATGGCCTTTAAGCTGGCCCAGTTTCCCACAGTGATTTTTTTTGTGTGTGTGTGGTACCGGGGATTGAACGCAGGGGTGTTCTACTTCCGCGCTACTCCCCTGGCCCTATTTTTTATACTTTATTTTGAAACCGGGTCTCACGAAGTTGCGGAGGGCCTCACTAAGTGGGGGGGGGGAGAGAGAGACAGGGAGAGAGAGAGAAAGAGAGAGAGAGAGAGAGAGAGAGAGAGAGAGAGCTGAGGCTGGCTGCAAACCCGGATCCTCCGGTCTCCG
>PVJS01015244.1:0-39167 GCA_004027185.1 Glis glis
TGGAGGGAGGGCTAAATGTGCAATGTGTGCATGTATGATGTTCATACCCTGACATATATCAAAATGTATAATTATAATTTACAATGCACCAATAAATGAACATAAAAAGTTAAAAAAAAAAATAGGGCCGGGGGGCGTAGCACGGAGGTAGAACGTCCCTGTGTTTAATCCCTGGTACCGCAAAAACAACAAAAAAAAAGAAGGCTAACAACCATAAATACATATGCACCTAACATTGAAGCACTCAGTTTTATAAAACAAACACACTAGACAGAAAGGGAGAGATAGGCCCCAATATAATAATAGTGAACAACTTCTTTTTTTGGTGGTACTGGGTATGGAACCTAAGGGCATTCTACCTCTGAGCTATACCCCCAACCCTATTTTTTATTTTTATTTGAAAACAGGGTCTCACTAAGTTGCAGAGGGCTTCACTAAATTGCTGAGGCTGGCCTCAAACCTGCGATCCTTCTGTCTCAGACTCCCAAGTATTGGGATTCCAAGTGTGAGCCATCATGCCTGGCTGGACAACTTCAATACTTCATTCTCACCAGTAGATAAATCATCTATATGAAAAAAAATCAACAAAGAAACATCAGAATTAAATTGTGCTATAGATAAATGGATTTAACAGACATCTACGGAGTACTTTTATCCAACAGCTGCAAAATAGACATTCTTCTCATCAGCACATTGAACTTTTTCCAAAATAGACCATATATTAGATCATAAAGGAAGTCTTAACAAATTAAAATATGTTGAAATAATTTCTTGTTTCTTATCTGATCACAATGGAATGAAACTAGAAATCACAGCAAGAGAAACTGTAGAAATTATACAAACACATGGAGATTGAACAGCACACTTTTTTTTTTTTTTGCGGTACCGGGGGTTGAACGCAGGGGCGTTCTACCTCTGCGCTACACCCCCGGCCCTATTTTTTATACTTTATTTTGAAACCGGGTCTCACGAAGTTGTGGAGGGCCTCACTAAGTAGAGAGAGAGAGAGAGAGAGACAGACAGACAGACAGACAGACAGGGAGAGAGAGAGAGAGAGAGCGCTGTGGCTGGCCGCGAACCCGGATCCTCCAGTCCCCGCCTCCCAAAGTACTGGGATTACAAGCGTGCGCCACCACGCCCGGCTGAACAGCACACTTTTGAATGAACAATGGGTCATTGAAAAAATCAGAGGGGAAACTTAAAAATTGCTTGAATCAAATGAGAATGGAAACACAACATATCAGAACTTGTGGGATACAGCAAAAGCAGAACTAAGAGGGAAGTTTATAGCAATGAGTGCCTACATAAAAATAATAGATATCTCAAATAAATAATCTAGTGATGCATCTCCAGGTCCTAGAAAAATAAGAACAAACCAAACCCAAAATCAGTAGAAGAAAAAAATAATAAAGATTAGAGCAGAAATAGATGAAATTGAGAGTAAAAAGAAAAAAGATCAATAAAAAAGAGTCCTTTGAAAAGTTAAACAAAATTGACAAACCTTTAGCTAAACTAAGTAAAAGAGAGATCTAAGTAAATAAAATTAGAGATGAAAAAGATACAATAGATACAAATGAAATTCAAGGGATTATTAGGTGGTATTTTGAAAACTATATGCCAAAATATTGTAAAAAGCCAGAAGAAATGGACAAATTTCTGTACAGATATGACTTACCAAAATTGGACCAAGAGGATATAAAAAACCTAACTAGATCAATCACACGTAATGAGATTCAATCAGTAATAAAACTCCTGCCTCTCGACAAAGAAAGCCAGACCCAGATGGATTCAGGCTGAAGTTCACCAGATTTTTAAAGAACTAACACCAATGTCTCTCCAACTGTTACATAAAATAGAAAGGGAAGAAACCCTCCCAAACTCATCCTAAGAAGCCAGTATTTCCTTGCTACCAGAATCTGATAAGACACAACGACAACAACAAAAAGAAAGATATACAAGCCGGGCGTGGTGGTGCACGCTTGTAATCCCAGTACTTGGGAGGCTGAGACAGGAGGATCGCGGGTTCATGGCCAGCCTCAGCTACTTAGTGAGGCCCTCTGCAACTTAGTGAGACCCTGTTTCAAAATAAAGAATAAAAAATAGGGCTGGGGGTGTAGCCCAGAGGTGGAATGATTCTGGGTTCAATCCCTGGTACTGCAAAAAAGAAAAAAAAAAAGAAAGATATAGACAAATACACTTGATGAACACAGGTACAAAAATTCTCAATAACAAATCAAGTTCAACTGAACATTAAAAGTACTAGACATGCTGGTGCGGTCGTACGCACCTGTAATCCCAGTACTGGGGAGACTGAGACAGGAGGATTGCAGTTCAAGGCCAAACTCAGCAACTTAATGAAGGCCCTGAGTTTTATTCAGCCATAAAGAAGAATAAAATCCTGTGATTTGCAGGAAAATGGGTGAAACTGGAGGACAGCATATTGATCTTCCAGAAAACTGAAGAGAAAGCAATACTTCCCAATTCATCCCATAAAGCCAGCATTACTCTCAGACTAAAACCAGAAAAATATTATAAGAAAATTACAGACTAATATGCCTCATGGACACGGATGGAAAAATGCCTAACAAATATTATCAAATTGAATTCAACAATACATACAAGTGGTTATATATCATGACCAGATGTGATTTGTCCCACAAATACAAGGTTCATTTAACATTTGAACATCAATCCATTTAATTTATATTAGTATTAATAATAGAATAAATTAATAACAAACTCTTGCACACTGCTGGTAGGAAGGTAGAATGATACAACTACTTTGAAAACCAGTTTTACAGTTTCTTTCTTTCTTTCTTTCTCTCTCTCTCTCTCTCTCTCTCCTTCCTTCCTTCCTTCCTTCCTTCCTTCCTTCCTTCCTTCCTCCCTTCCTCCCTTCCTCCCTTCCTTCCTCCCCCCCCCTTTCTTTTCTTTTTCTTTTTTTTGTGGTACTGGGGTTTGAAACCAGGGGCACTCTACCTCTGAGATACACCCCCAGCTCTATTGTTTTTATTTTTTATTTTGAAATAGGGTCTCAATAAGCTGTGGAAGGCCTTGCTAAATTGGTGAGTCTGGCCATGAACCTGTGATCCTCCTGTCTCAGCCTCCCAAGTACTGGGATTACAGGCATGCGCCACCACACTTGGCAGTTTGACAGTTTCTTAAAAATTAAGTATATCTTTTCCATATGACTCAGCCATTCCATCCTTATGCACTTACCCCAAAGAAATGAAAGCATATGTTCATAAAGGACTTGAATATGAATATTCCTCATTTGTAGCAGCCCCACACTGGAAACAATGGAAATTTCCATGAACAGATAAATGGATAAGCAAATTGCGGGTATTGTCATATGGTGGAATATTACTACACTATAAAAAGGAGAGTACTACCAGGTGTGGTGGCACATGCCTGTAATCCCAGTACTTGGGAGGTTGAGACAGGATGATCACAGGTTCGATGCCAACCTCAGCAGCTTAGTGAGAGAGACCCTGAGCAACTTAGCAAGATTCTGTTTCAAAATAAAAAGTAAAATAGATCTGGGGTTGTGGCTCATAGGTAGAATGCCCTGGGTTCAATCCCCAGTACCAAAAACAAAGAAAGGACTGGTGAATTGATACATGCAACAACGTGGATGAATCTCTAAATAATTATGTGAAGCCAGACAAACAGTCTATACTGTTTGTCATGGGTCATCTGGACTGTCAACTTGACTGGATCATGAGACACCTAAGATGATGTGGCTTTGGGTGTGTTGATGAGATGATTGGTTTATGTCACGGCTGACTGAAGGGGAAGTCCTGTCCTGACTGTGGGCAGCGCGGTTCTGCTAGGCGCAGGACATGGATGAAAGAAGGAGAAAGTCACGTGAAGGCATGGGTGCTTCTTCCTGAAGAAAGCGCGTCTGCTCTCGCCTGAGATATCGGCTTTCAGCTCTTCAAACTGGACCTTCACCATTGTTTCTCTCGAGAGTTTCCTGGCCTTTCCATCTTGGACTGGGACTGCATTAGTGGTTGCTCTGCTTCTGAGACTCCAGCTCTTGGACTGCTCGACCAGCTGTGGGTTCCTCCAGCTTTCCACATGCAGTCGGCAACTTGGGAATACACTGCTGTGGACTGTGAGTTGATTTGATAAATCTCCTTTACCATATACGTGTCCTGTGAGTTCTGTTACTCTAGTGAACCCTGATCAATACACCGTGTGATTCTATTTGTTATAAAATTCTAGAACAGCAAATTAGTCTATAATAACAGAAAACTTTCTAAAGGGTTGAGTAAGGTGGGGAGGAAAGAAGGAAACTGTTAGAGGAAATGGATGTGTTCATTATCCATCATTGATTGTGGCAATGTTTTTATGAATGTAACATGTCAAATTACATACTTTAGATACATTTGGTTATATGGGCATATCAATTATAATTTAATAAATTCTATCCTTAGGAAATAATTACAGCTATCATAAAATATATTTATAGAGATGGTCATTACAGAAATTACACTAGCATAAAAATTCAGATGCAGATTAAATGCCCAGTGATAGGAGGATGTAAAGGGAAATGTTCTTGGACATTATACAAATAAGTATTACACTATGCAACATAAGATTTGTGATAAACTTTTACTTATCCAGGGAAAGGCACACAAATATGAAGAAAAGCAGGATTTAAAACCCCGAAGCAGCTGGGCGTGGTGGTGCACGCTTGTAATCCCAGTACTTTGGGAGGCGGAGACCGGAGGATCTGGGTTCGCGGCCAGCCTCAGCTCTCTCTCTCTCTCTCTCTCTCTCTTTAGTGAGGCCCTCCGCAACTTCATGAGACCCGGTTTCAAAATAAAGTATAAAAAATAGGTCTGGGGGTGTAGCGTGGAGGTAGAACGCCCCTGGGTTCAATCCCCGGTACCGCAAAAAAATAAAAAATAAATAAAAAATAAAACCCTGAAGCATAATCATAATTCGACTACCTTCTTTTATTCACTCCCACTTGTAGATAAAATTCTTGAAGGAGATATAACAAATTATCTATAGGTAGTAATATTATAGGTATTTTTCATATTCTTATTTATTCCTTTACCACACCCCCCATATTTACCAAATTTTAGAACCACAGTTAACATTTTTATTCAAAAAAGAACTATTTTTGGTGGTGCTGGGAATGGAACCCAGGGCCTTGTGCATGGTAGGCAAGTACTCTCCCACCGAGTTACATCCCCAGCCCAGAAAATAACTTAAAAAAAAAATACAAGCCGGGCGTGGTGGTGCACTGTAATCCCAGTACTTGGGAGGCTGAGACAGAAGGATCCGGGTTCACGGCCAGCCTCAGCTACTTAGTGAGGCCCTCCGCAACTTAGCAAGACCCTGTTTCAAAATAAAGTAATCCCAGTATTTGGGAGGCTGAGATGGGAGGATTGCAGGTTCACGGCCAACCTCAGCTACTTAGTGAGGCTCTCCACAACTTAGACCCGTTTCAAAATAAAGAATAAAAATAGGGCTGGGGTGTAGCTCGGAGGTAGAATACCCCTGGGTTCAATCCCCAGTACTGCAAAAAAAAAAAAAAGAATAAAAAATAGGGTTGGGGGTGTAGCCCAGAAGTAAAATGCTCCTGGGTTCAATTCCCGGTATGGCAAAAAAAAAAAAAAAAATACCCAGATAGGTGAAAATGCTGATTAATAAATGACCAGCTACAAGATGTTTGCTCTCATGTG
Source organism: Glis glis (assembly GCA_004027185.1). Classification (NCBI taxonomy): domain Eukaryota; kingdom Metazoa; phylum Chordata; class Mammalia; order Rodentia; family Gliridae; genus Glis; species Glis glis. The sequence goes on from PVJS01015244.1 coordinate 5,700, forward strand.
TTGGTGACCATGTGCTTGGTTTCTTTTTTGTTTGTTTGTTTTTGTTTTTGTTTTTATTAGTGAATTGCAATCATACATCTTGAAGGATTTCAGGGTAGTTGGTGTATACATGCACTCATCAGTCACTTAGCCCTCCCCAATTTCCACCCCTCCTGCCTCCCCCCTCCCTCCTTCCTGTTTTCAGCATAGTAGTTGACTTTGATATCTTTGTGTATGTCCATCCTGTGCACCAGTTTGTTTCCCTCTCCTTCCCTCGCGTCTCCCCTAGTTAGTGTGCCTACTTCGCTCATCTGAGGTTTTCTCTTTTTGTCTGGAGTCCCTCCTGTGTGGGGTCGTGGCTCATCCTCCCATGACCTCAGCACTGGGGTTCTCCAGGACGGGGCTGGGGGCTCAACTGACCCACGTCCCCAGTGCCGGGGGGAGGGGTTCTCTGGGGGCGAGGCCAAGGGCTCACCCGCCCTGCATCCCCAGCGCCAGGGGTCTCTGGGGGCGGGATCAAGGGCTTTCCTGCTCCGCGTCCCCAGCACCGGGGTGAGTGGTTCTCCAGGGTCGGGGCCAAGGTTTCACCTGTCCCACATCCCCAGCGCCAAGCGGTCTCCGGGGGCGGGGCCCAGGGCTCGCCTGCCCCACGTCCCCAGTGCTGGGGGAAGGGTTCTCCGGGGGCAGGGCTGAGAGCTCACCCACCCCTGTCCCCAGCGCCGGGGGTTTCTGGGGGCGGGGCCAATGGCTCACCTGTCCTGAGTCCCCAGCGCCAGGGGGAGAGGTTCTCCGGGGGCAGGGCCAAGGGCTCACCCGCCTCGTGTCACCAGCACCTGGGGGAGGGGTTCTCTGGGGGCGGGGCCAAGGGCTCACTTGCCTTGCATTTCCAGTGTAGGGTGGGTCTCTGGGGGCGGGGCCGGGGGCTGACCCACCCATGTTCTCAGTGCTGGACTGCTGGGGAGGGGGCCATGTCTCATCGGCCTATGTCCTCAGTTCTGGGGGGTTCCAGGATGTTGTTGGGCTGCTGATGGGGGCCATGGCTTACTGGCTCATGTTCTCAGAGTTGGGCTGCTCCTGTCTCTCCTCATCGCATTCGTTGTGGGAGCAGAGGCTCATGGCCCACCCCTTGAACCCATCATCATTGTAGGTGTGGGTCTGGATTGACTTGGGCTTCATCGTGTTCCGGAGTTGATTGATTTCAATGGTGGTTGTATTGGACAGGGTTCACTAGATTCACAGAATTCACAGAATGAGTATATTTGAAAAAGGGAGCTGGGCGTGGTGGCGCACGCTTGTAATCCCAGTACTTTGGAGGTGGAGACCAGAGGATCCGGGTTTGCGGCCAGCCTCAGCTCTCTCTCTCTCTCTCTCCCTGTCTCTCTCTCTCTCTCCTTAGTGAGGCCCTCCACAACTTCATGAAACCCGGTTTCAAAATAAAGTATAAAAAATAGGGCCGGGGGTGTAGCACGGAGGTAGAACACCCCTGCATTCAATCCCTGGTACCTCAAAAAAAAAAAAAGAAAAAAAAAGAAAAAGGGATTTATCAGATGGGCTTACAGTTTGAAGCAATGTAGTCCCAAATTCTGACTGCACGTGGAGTCAGAGGAACCAGTAGCTGGTCGAGCGGTCTAAGAGCTGGAGTCTTAGGATCGGAGCAACCACTAATTCAGTCCCAGTCCAAGATGTGAAGATCCGGAAGCTCTTTGGAGAAATGATGGTGAAGTTTCATTTCGAAGGGCTGGAGGCCGACGATCTCAGACGAGAGCAGAATATCAAGAAGCTCTTCAGAGAAACGGTGAAGTTCCAGTTCTATGAGCCGGAGGCCGACGATCTCAGGCGAGAGCAGATGCGTTTTCTTCGGAAAGAGTCGCACGGCACTCTACGTGGCTTCTCCCTCTTTTATCTAAGTCCTGCACCTATCAAAATCCTGCTGCCTACATTCAGGGCAGGACTTTCTGTTTAATCTGCTGTTACACACCCAAAGTCACATGATCTTGGGTGTGTCATGATCAGGTCCAGTTGACAAACTAGATTGACTATCACAGTGGTCTATAGTCGCTGGTTTCACAAGGATCTGCTGTCTCTTTGCTGTTGGTCTCTGGGAGTCATGGTGTAGGCGTGGCCCTGCATAGATGGTGCTGTTGCCTCCACTCTCCACTTACCAGGTGAAATGTGTGGAGTTCTGTTTAGCCCCCCACTTTCCACTGCCTCGCACTCCACTGCTCTTTGGCTTTCTTTGTTTTGTTGAGTTTTGTCTGCCCCACTTTTCTTATTAAGAAGCAGTCTTTCTGCCGGCTGAGTTCCGAGTTTCGGAGTGCCGGCGACACACTGCCTCCCTTTATCTCACTCACCCATGTTCTAGTTGGGTGGTTCTGGGGGGCTATGCCATGTCCGTTCATGTCCTCAGTTCTGTGCCGGTGCTAGGCTACTCCAGGGAGGCCGTGCTTCACCTGCTCGTTTTCTCGGTGGGCTGCTTCTGTGCCTGGCCGCCTCATCTATGTCTCTCCGTGTCACTTTCTTTGCGGGGGCTGAGGCTCGCGTCCCACCCTTTGCAGTCGTTGCCATTGTAGGTGTGGATCTGGTTCGACTTGGGCTTCATCATGGTCTGAAGTCGACTGATTTCAATGGTGGACTATAATTGCTGGTTTCACAAGAATCAGCTCTTTCTTTGCTGGAGGATTCTGGGAGCCGTGTGGCTCAGCCAAGATGGCGCCTTTGTCTCCGCTCTCCGCTCACCAGGTGAAGTGCTTTGAGCTCCCTACCGCCCTCCGCTCTTTCCACTGCCTCGCATTCCGCTGCACTTTGGCTCTCATTGTCTTGTTGAGTTTTGGCTGCCCTACTTTTCTTTTCAAGATGCAGTCTTCCCGCCGGCTGAGCTCTGACTCCCGGAGTGCTGGCGACATGCTGCCTCTCACTATCCCGCCATCTTGGTTCCGCACGTGCTTGGTTTCTTAGGCTTACACATTTGTTTGTGGTAGGTTCCATTTGTGGTTACGATTTGTTCCCTTCTTGTAGTGGAGTGTGTTGTCAGATTTAGCCATGGACTCACTTTAGCCAACGCGATGCGAACAAACACAGTTGAGGCCCCATCAGAGCAGGAACTTTAAAACAATTGTGGGCTTTGGCTTGGCCACATGATCTCCTGCCTTCTGCAACAGAACAGCCTGCCACATACGGGCTGTTCCTTCCTTCTGGGTCCCCAGACTGAAAGACGTATGGAGCAAACTTGAAAACATTCATCCACCCAGAGCAAAGCCAGAGCTGACCAGTAACCCTCATGTCACAAGAGCAATAAATAAAGATTTGATGTTGGGCCAGGCGTGGTGGTGCATACTTGTAATCCCAGTACTTGGGAGGCTGAGACAGGAGGATCGTAGGTTCAAGGCCAGCCTTGGCAACTTAGTGTGGCCTTCTGCAACTTAGACCCTGTTTCTAAATAAGAAATAAAATCGGGCTGGGGGTATAACTTGGAGGTAGAATGGCTCTGGGTTCAATTCCCAGTACCAAAAAATAAAAAAATAAAAGATTTGATGTTGGAAGACACTAAGATTTTGGGTTTTCTTGTACTCGGGTAAACCTGACCAATACATATTGTATATTATAGATTATAAAATGTCATATAGCAAAGCATAGCAGTGTAAATACTATAAAATTTTGAATCTCTAGAAAGGTCCACATTATGGGGTAGAGGTGAATGGGTGGGACTCGGGGACTTAGGGCTGGTGTTGGGAAATACTTGAAGATGACTCTGAAAGTCGCCACTATGGGGGAAGGCAGAAAGAGAACCTTGAAAATGGAGGGAGATGGTAGAGATAGATAAAAGAGAGTAGGAAAGGAATAGCACAAGAGTTCATGCAGGCATGGCAGTAGAAAGACGGAAGGAAGGAAGGAAGGTGCAGAGGAAAGCAGGTGCATTTAATGGAAGAGTGGTGGGGAAGTTCTTCTCATCACAGCCAGGGCATCATTTCTCTTCTTAAAAATGATGGTGGTAAGCCAGGCGTGGTGGTGCACGCTTGTCATCCCAGTACTTGGGAGGTTGAGACTGGAGGATACAGCTTTGCAGCCAGCCTCAGCTACTTAGTGAGGCCCTCTGCAACTTAGAGAGACCCTGTTTCAAAATAAAGAATAAAAAATAGGCCTGGGGGTGTAGCTCAGAGGTAGAATGCCCCTGGGTTCAATCCCCAGTACCACACACAAAAAAAATGATGGTGGTAAAAACCACCTCTTCCTCAAATCCTCCTTTCAACTTCTTTCCTTAGCCAGAAAGTGTAAAATACCCAATGTGGGTTTAGTTAAAGCGTCCATGATCCCAAGTGCTCAGGGGACCAGGTGGCCTATGTTTCTTTCTGATCCAAAGAAGGGATTCTTTTTAGATTGTCTTATGTACATCCCTTTTTTTTTTTCTGGGCACTTGCCTCTGAATTTTCTTTTCTTCATAACCCAGAGGCTTCTAACCCTCAGATCCATTCTTTACTCTTTTGCGTACCTACTTTCTACTTGCATCTTCAGCTTTGCATACAGCACCTTTTTGCCTCCCTTGGAGAGCAGATAATTTGATATCCTCAAACAAGACATTTTGCTGAACATTGAGATGTAGGTGGCAAGAACTTAAATTCATAACTAATAACCAACTTGGCTTTGTTAAAATACTTTAAAGACCTTTTTCCAAAAGAAAAAAAATCTAATTATGCACAAGAGAAATTCACTTAGAATTAATTCACTAGGAATTAAACTGAAAAAAAAAGGTAAGGATGTTAATCCTTTAAAAAATAATTCAAATTAGAAACACTAATTATAGGAACTCCTTTATATAACATGAAACAGTTCTCTGAGGCATGTGGAAGACGGCTGGCTGTGAAGCAAACTCACAAGAGTGTGCAGTTTCTGATTTATGGTGGAATTTGTGCGGATGGGAAACTAAATTTCCTCTGAGGAGGTACTGTCCCATGCAGCTGGTAATCTGTAAGGTTGTTTCTGGAGGATCGCAAGACACAGCACGACTGACATTCAGTTCTGAAATCAGGGCCTGAGGGTTCCCCATCTTGGACTTGGGGGTCTGGAAGGAAGCCAAATGCTTGGGTGGCCCGCTGTTCCGAGCTGTCAGCCAGGGGTTTCCATGTGACATCACCACGTTAACCCCCTCTGACAGAACAGGAGCATGCAGGGAGGGATCAAGGCAGGATTGGGGGTGTCTCACCCAAAGCTTTCTCTCTTGTCACCTCAAGAAGTCTCACTGAGGACAGGTGAGGATTGGGCTCAGAATCTGAGGCTGTTTTCTGCCTCCTTGTCATGGTTCTATTTGTCATTACCAGGGGAAAGGGTAAAGTCAAGGTGTCCAATAGTGTTTTTCAAACTGTTTGCTCCCAACAGTGGTGAGCTAAAGTTCTCTTCAGGTCTCATCCCTGAGTCACTTACCCATCTCCATCCCCATCTCCATCCCTGTGTCACCTACCCCATCCCATCCCCAACCCTGCATTGCTTAATAAATTACCCTGTTTGGACCCTCGGTCTGTCTCCATTTCAGTACGATTGCCACCCCCCAAACCTGACACAAGCCTGTCTTCAACATGGCTGCCCTGCCTCTGTGAGGTCTTGGGGACATTCTAAATCCAAATCATAACAGCCCTGCAAGCTCATTATACTCCAGTGTTTTCAACTGTGTTGAGCTATAAAAGGGAGATTAGGGCACAGCTACTGAAAAAGGACAGAGCATGTGAAGACACAGGCAGAAGGCAGCCACCTACAAGTCAAGGAGAGAGGCTCAGGAGATACCAGCCCTGCTGCCATCTTGCTGTTTGACTCATTGCCTCCAGAATTGTGAGACAATGAATTTCTGTGATTTCTTATGCAGCCCTAGTAAACTAAAATGAAGGGTAAATACTATTTCCTTGAATTTTTATTTGATTACCCACACACAATCAGTCTCTCTCTCTCTCTCTCTCTCTCTCTCTCTCTCTCTCTCTCTTCCCCATTTCCTAGAGACCTATCCAGGCCCCAAGACCTCACATAGGCAAGGCAGCATGATCCAGATAGGTCAAGCACGAGAGGGTGGGAGAAGGGGTCCGCATTACATTTTCTTACATCTTAGTTGATGAGGAGGGGTCTCTGGGGGCGTGGCCTGGAGGACTATATATGGTTTCCCCTCCCCTTGCTAGCTCCCTCTTGCTTCCAGCCTCCATGATATTAAAGCAGAGCCCTCCCCCGCCCCCGCTCCCTGCACCATGCCTTGAGCTCCACACACTTCACCAGGCCTAACGTGGACTGAACCCCTGAAATCTACAGAACCTTGAGCAAATAAATCTCATTCCTCTACGTTTGGTGGTCAGGTGTTTTGGATTACAGCAGTGAGAATGCTGGCTGAAACTATGCAGGGAGCGACCATGGAGGACATCTGCACCCCAGCTGAGGACCGTGAAGACCGGAAGTGGGTCTTCACTGCTGGAGCAGGCAAAGGGCGGCTCCTATTTTTCTTCCTCAGTGGAAAGAGAAACTTCTGGCTTGGCAAATGGAAATCTCCTATCACATATATGAAATTCAATGTTTCTGTTCTAGCAGGGCAAAAAAAAAAAAAAAGCATTAGAACAAAGCAACAATCTATAAGTGTGAATGATTTATATTGCTTTTTTAAAAGACAGTGACTCATTCCACGGTGATCTCAGCCATTTGGAATTCACCCAGGAGCCCAGAAGAAAGTTCACAAGTCGGTAAGACTCAATGTCATCTAATCCACGCCCTGAAGTTTACCTTCTTTGTTCACAAGAAAGCTCCTCTGTCCCTCATTCAGTCTCTTTATTTGTATTTTAGGCTCTAATGGTTTAAAAATAAATATTCACTTAACTTTAAGATATTTTGAGAAGCATTGTATTTGTTGGCCCAAATCAGGAGTAGGTTCTGTCCTGCACTTAGGCTGATTTCTGGTGATGGATGAAGTCATGAGGTAAATGTTCTAAGATATTTAGGGACCTAGAGTCCTCAAACAGTCACATTGGTTTCCCCTTATTTTCTATCCAAAAATTATAATTATATTTTAGATATAATCACATACATTTCTGCTTAGTTGGAGCAATCATTTACATTTGCATGCTTCTGAACAGCAACCCCCCAACTTGTAGGAGAGTCTGCAGCTTGGGTCTGTTCAGGAGGAGAAAGTTCTGGAACTTTCCTGTCTCTCTCGGCACAAATGTGGCTGACAGCAACAGTGTCCAATCACATCTCCATGACCTGAGTGAGCCCACCCCTTTTCCATCAGTTCTTTGGAACTGATTTCTTGTAAGAGCTGTGCAAATATCCATGTGTTTAGTTTTTTACAGTGCTATGGAATTTACATTTCTGAACCTGGTACACATATATCTTATTCCTTGAATCTAAGACTTAACTGTGTTAATTTGTCTTTTTTTTTCCAGAAAGAGGGAGAAACGTTACAGAGAGCGAGGATCAGCAGCACTGAGCTCTAGAGGGGAATCTGACCAAGGGTCTACCAGAACAATCAACCCGAATTCCAGCATCTTCATCTTACTATGCTAATGTGACATATTTCGCACACCCAGCAGTCTGGCTTCCTAGTTTACAGCAGACTGGAAGGAGCAAGTTGGAAAGATAAGAATAAAATGACAGCTAATGGACTAATAAGACTGGTGACAACCAAAATATTAGAATTAGACTTAAGAACTTGGGAAGCTGTCTCCTGAGGCCACTTAGTGAAGGAATAACACACCCTACACACCTCAGATGTCCCAGGGGGCACTGCCATACTTCAGACCCCAGTGATACCCTTGAGTAATCAAGAAGACAAGCTATGATAGCACCGGAGAGTGATAAACTCTCCCCTGGGCCAAACCTGCATCAGGTTCCTCTGAGCCATCTTCTCAACTGGCCTTCTTGTCTGGCCTGTCTAACTCGGTGGTAGCAAGAATCCTGCTAAGTCAGTTTAGACAGAATCCCCTACCCCATCTTTGGCTCTTGATATCTGATGACCCTGGCCTGCCTTCAGCAAAAATCCCATTAGGCCAGTTTAATGATTCCTCTTCCTCCTCCTCCTCCTCCTCCTCCTCCTCCTCCTCCTCCTTCTTCTTCTTTTTGTACTGAAAATTGAACCCAGGGGCAATCTACCTCTGAGCTATATATATATTTTTAGCCATATATATTTTTTATTCTTTTGTTTTTGAAACAGGTTCTCACCAAGTTGCTGAATTGGTCTTACTGAATTGCTGAGGCTGGCCTCGAACCTGTGAGCCTCCTGTTTCAGCCTCCCAAGTATTGGGATTACAGGCATGTGCCATTATACCTGGCTATTTCCCTCCCTCCCTCCCTCCCTTCCTTCCTCCCTCCCTCCCTCCTTCCCTCCCTCCCTTCCTTCCTTCTTCCAGTGCTGAGGATTGAATCCAGGGGTATGCTACCTCCAAGTTACACCCCAGCCCTTTAAAATTTTTTTTAAATTTTGAAACAGGGTCTTGCTAAGTTGCTGAGGCTGGCCTTGAACCTGCAATCCTCCTGTCTCGACCTGCTAATCCCCCTAGTAAATCTCCATCCTCTGCCCCCTCCTTCTGCTAGTTGGTTGTAAGTCCACAGCAGTCTTTGTTTTATTTGGAATTGAGCTTGGTCTGTTGCTCTAGTCTTGACATCAATTGCAACAGTCCTAAATAAAGCCTTCCTCACCATTTTAACAAGTGTTAGAATAACAGTAATCCAGAAGGCAATCTTAGTGTAGCAGCTTGTATGTAGACACTTGCGTTGTTTACAATCCCGGGCCCAGGAAGTTTAGGCACCGGCTCCTGCCCATTTGCCTCTGGGTAGCACAGATCTGAGAGAGGAACCAGGACGATCATTGTTTTGACTTGGTTTATCACAAGGCAGGGCCATGTGGGTTGCTTATTGACAGTTGTTTCCAGCCGAACCTCAGCCTACACCTGCTTGGTGTGTGTCTCCCCTGGTGTGGGCTGTGTCCCCAGACTTCTTCTAATCTTCTTCATCAGTTCGCCAAGCGGTGCACCTGTGGGGCTCACCCACCTGGAGGGCCGCATTCAAACACCTAAGGTGTGCTTTGGAACAGTAGTCTAAACACAGGTAGAAGGGATGGGTAAAATGGAGCAAAAGATAAAATTTCCCAAGCTCATTTAATATCAAATCAACTGTAATAGAAAGAAAAAAACATGCCTGCAAGTTGAGTCACCAACCTAGCAGGCGGGTGGCTCTCAAAGCTTGGTAGGTACCAGAGTCACCTGCAGAGCAGATTCCCAGGCTCCCCCACCTGGGATGGGATCCAGTAGCACCGGGCAGGGGCCCAGGAATCTGTGTTTTTTATTTATTTGTGTGTGGTACTGGGACTTGACCCTAGGGGGCACTCTACCTATGAGCTACCCCTTATTATTTGTTATATTGAAATGAGGGTTTCACTAAGTTGCTGAGGCTGGCCTGAAACCTGGGATCTTTCTGTCTCAGCCTCCCAAGTGCTCGGATTACGACTGCATCCGGCAAGATTTGTGTTTTAAATCGGTACTGATGTGATTCAGACTCTTGGATCACACGTTGAGAATCACTCTCTGGAAAGAATGCAGAATCTTCTTAAGGAGAGGAAAAAAAAAAAGCCTGATTTTTGGTTTATGGAAACCCCTCAGTAGGCAAATATTGGTCGTCAAGGATGAAAACCTCTGTGGCTAGCTGGAAGAAGGATTTGAGCAAAGGTGGTACTGTGTCATTATTGGTAATAAAGCAATAGGCATCTAGAAGTTGCTGGAAGCGTGTAGAAAGGTGGAAGAGGCTTCTCTCCTAAGAGAGGAGGGGCCCAGTCACTTGGTTGGAGGCCAGGGTCTGGGGAGAAGATGGACTGAGCAAAGTTCCCAGTGCAGGAGTAAATGAGGAACTTTCCAGAACAATCATGTTGACTATGTGAGTTTAAATTGCTTTCTATTGTGGATTATCATCCTCTCTGATCATCCTTGAACCCTCAGTAAGTCAGTAATACAAACTGGTCTGGAACCCGCAGGGGTGAAGTGGTGGGTCTGCAGAGAGGCCAGCACAGACAGGGAAACCGAGAGGCTGAGCCTCCGAGGAGGCAGGAAGAGCAGAGAAGGGGGGCAGATGCAGCAAGCCACAGCTCAGAAGCAGGAGACAACAGAACTTCTCTCCCCAGAAGGACTGGAGCATTGGTGCTTTGATCCCACCTTTGATCAAATACCTCTATCTGTAAAGACTAGTTTTGAGCATGGACACCCATCCCATTGTATGGAATTTCTCTCTCTCTCTTTTTTTTTTGTACTGGGGATTGAACCCAGGGCCATTCTACCTCCAAGCTACACTCCCAGCCCTATTTTATTTTTTATTTTGAAGCAGGGTCTTTCTAAGTTGCTGAGGGCCTCACTACATTGTTAAGGCTGGCCTGGAAACTGTGATTTTTCTCAGCCTCCCAAGTACTGGAATTATAAACATGTGCTACCATGCCCGGCTGGAATTTATTTACAGTCATGGCCTACAGAGTGATGTTTCAGCTAGCAGCGGATTGCATATGCTGTAGTATACTTTTTATTGTTATTTTAGAGTACACTCCTACTTATAAAAAAGTTTGTGTGAAATAGCACGCCATGTTATGTTGGAAGCCTCAGACATCTATGTTTACTGAGTCTCTCCACTGAATCAAGAGGCCACGTTAAGTGACTGACGTAGACCATCCAAGTCTGTTTAAGGACACTTATGATGTTCCCACAATGACAAAATTGCCTAACGCTTTCTCAGAATGTGTCCTCATTGTGAAGCAAGCGTGACTGTGTTGATCCATCGGTTGATTTATGTCCTGTGGTCTTTTCTCTGACAGAAGAGCTACAGACCAGACCAAACCAAATGAAAACGTGTCTTCCTCTGACCTGAGCTTAGAATCTTAGTGTCTTGCTTTCCTTTCCTGCTCCTCTTTTTGTGCTATTGTAGTTAGATGTTACTGACATTTTAAAACATGCAGAAATGGAGAGTTAAAGAAAGGAAGAGGTAAGCCATCACTATAAAAATTCTAAGCTGGGCATGGTGGCACATACCTGTAATCCCAGTACTTGGAAGGCTGAGACAGGAGGATCACTGGTTTGAGGTCAGCCACAGCAACTCAGTGAGACCTCAGCAACCTAGTGAGACCCTGTTTCAAAATAAAACATAAGAAAGAGGGCTCGGAGTGTAACTCAGAGGTAGAATGTCCCTGGGTTCAATCCCCAGTACCACAAAACAACAACAACAGCAATAACAAAATGGTCTAAGAATTTACTTTTGTGTCCTAATGGACTGAGTTGAGTAGACACAGGATGCATGGTGACATGTTGGAAATCGTGCTGGGAAGAAAGATGATCCTTTCAGGAAGTGGAGGGACAGGCCCGGCCGATACCTGGATAGTGGACACCTGGTACTCAGTCACATAACTGAAGAAGAAAGGCAGGGAAAGAAATCAAGACTGGCTCGGCTCAAAGTGAGGTGCTTGTTTGTGCTTTTCGAACTTTGGTGTATCCATCAACTTTCTTGCAGCTATAATCTAAAAGATTGACCACGTAACTTAGAGGAAAGAAGATTTATTTTCTTACGATTTCAGGTTCAGTCCACGTGAGGCAGGGGACCATGGATCTCAGGGCATGGCAACAGGAAGCAGAGAAAGGGAGAGCACAAGGGCTGTGCTCCTCACATCATGGAGGCCAGAAACAAGAAAGCGAGCCAGGGGAAGAGGATCCATATATATAATCTCCAAGGCTGCACCACCAGGGACCACCTCCTCCAGCCACACCCTACCGGCCTATCAGGTACCACCCAGTAAATCCATTACAATGGATTTATTTGCTTCTGGGATTACATCTCTCATGACTCAATTATATCAACTCTGAATATTAATAAATGAGCTCTTCAGGGGACATTTTATATCTAACTATAACATTTGGTCTACAGAACTTCAGCCAGGAAAAAAAAAAAGCAATTGGAAAAACACCTCAGTTGTAAACAGTTGTGATCACTAAATAAAAGGGGGAGAAAGCACAACCCCTTCCTCAGGTAGCAACCTTAGCACGCTGACTTCTTGGTGGCTGAGCAGGTAGTTCTGGGCTCTTGATCAGGAATCCTTGGGTTCTCTGGGAGACAGGAGCAGGACTTAAGGAGAAGAGCCCACACCAAAAGAGTGGATATGACCCTTCACCAGGGCTCTGGGCCCTAGCACTTGCTTTTTACAGTTGTCCATTTTAAGTATTATATTTTACTTTTTGTGGTACTAGGGATTGAACCCAGGGGCATTCTACCTCTGAGCTATGCCCCCAGCCTTATTTTCTATTCTTTATTTTGAAACAGGGTCTCACTATGATGCAGAGGGCCTCACTAGCTGAGGCTGGCCACGAACCCAGATCCTCCTGTCTCAGCCTCCCAAGTACTGGGATTACAAGCATGTGCCACCATGCCCGGCTCATTTTAAGTATTTTAAAGTGGCATCAAGTACATTCACAGTGTTGTGTAACTGGGGTTCCAAAACGTTTTTGTCACCCCAACAGAAAGCTCCTGCCCACTGAGCAATAACTACCCTTTCTCCCTTCCCTCAAGTACCCAGTAATCTATTATCTACTTTGTCTCTATGAAATTGCATATTCTAGATATGTCATATAAGTAGAATCTTATAATATTTGTCTTTTCTTGTTGGGCTTATTTCACTTAGGGTGGTGTGTGTGTGTGTGTGTGTGTGTGTGTGTGTGTGTTATTATGGATTGAATCCAGGGGCATTCTGCCTCTGAGCTATATCCCCAGCCCTATTTTATTTTATTTTTATTTTGGAACAGGATCTTGTAAGTTGCTGAACCTGTGAGCCTCCCGTCTCAGCCTCCCAAGTAAGAAACAGTTATGTCGTGTCATGTAGAAGAACTTCACTTTTTTTTTTTTTTTGGCGGTACCGGGGATTGAACCCAGGGGCATTCTACCTCCAGGCTACACCCCCAGCCCTATTTTTTTATTCTTTATTTTGAAATGGTCTCACTAAGTTGCGGAGGGCCTCACTAAGTAGCTGAGGCTGGCCGCGAACCCGGATCCTCCGGTCTCAGCCTCCCAAGTACTGGGATTACAAGCGTGCGCCACCACGCCCGGCTAGAACTTCACTTTTTGATGGCGTAATACTATGTTATTGCATAGGCAAACCACGTTTTGTTTATCCACTCATCTGCCAATGGGCCCATGGGTTGTTTCCACCTTTTGGCTATGGTAATGATGCTGCAATGGTCATTGGCATACGAGTGTCTGTTTGAGTCCTTGTTTTCAATCCATTTTGAGCATCGGAGTGGAATTTCTGGGTCATAGGGTTATTCGACATTTAGCTTTTTGAGGAACCACTAACCTGTTTTCCGCTGGGGCTTCACCGCTTCCCATTGACCAGCAATGTATGAAGGTTCCTACTTCTCCACATCCTTGCCGACATTAGTTAATTTCCGCTTCTTAAGAAACTGGCTCTCCTATTAGGTGAGAAGTGGTATCCCATTGTAGTTTTAATTTGTGTTTCCCTGATAACTATATCGAGCATCTTTTCACATGCTATTTGGTCATTTATATATCTCTTTTGGGGAAATGTCTATGTGAGCATTTTGTACATTTTAAGTTGTTTGTCTTTGTGTTGTTGAGTCATAGGAGTTTCTTATATATTCTGGATATTAAACTCATATGAGATATATATTTTGCATGCTGGGCGTGGTGGTGCACGCTTGTAATCCCAGTACTTGGGAGGCTGAGACAGGAGGATCGTGGCTTCATGGCCAGCCTCAGCTACTTAGTGAGGCCCTCCACAACTTAGTGAGACCCTGTTTCAAAATAAAGAATAAAAAAAATAGGGCTGGGGGTGTAGCTTGGAGGTAGAATGCCCCTGGTTTCAATCCCTAGTACCGTAGCAAAAAAAAAAAAATAGAGAGATATATATTTTGCAAATATTTCTTCCATTCTGTAAGTTTACTTTCTTGATAATATTCTTTCATGGACAAAAGTTTTAAGTTTTGATCAAGCCTAGTTTAATCTATGTATTCTTTGTTGCTTTTGCTTCTGGTGTCATTTCCAAGAATCCATTGCCAAACCCAAGGTCATAGGGATTTACTTCTATGTTTTGTTTGGAGAGTTTTATGGCTCTAGCTCTTATATTTAGGTCATTGATCCATTTTGAATTAACATTTTTATATGGTGTATGGTAAGGGTTGAGCTTCCTTCTTTAGCATGTGAAAATCCGGTTGACCTAGCACCATCTGTTAAATAATAAAGAGATTATTCTTTTCTCATTTAATGGTGCTGGCAACCTTGTGAAAAAATCAATTGGCCAAATAAACATGGACTTATTTCTGTAATCTCAACCCTGCTGCATTGGTCTATATGTCTATCCTTATGTCAATATCATATTGTCTTGTTTACTTTTTTTGTGTGTGTGGCATTAGGGATTGAACTCAGGGGCATTATTCCTCTGAACTACACCTGCAGACCTATTTTTCATTTTTATTTTTGAAACAGGGTCTCCCTAGGTTGATGGGAGTCTCACTTCTTGCTGAGGTTGTCTTCAAACCTGCGATCCTCCTGTCTCAGCCTCCCAAGTACTGGGATTACAGGCATGTGCCACCACACCCAGCTTACTTTTGGTTCTTAATAAGAAGATTGGGAAATGCGTGTCCTATGACACATTTTTTTTTCAAGATTGGTTTGCCATTCAGAACCCCTTGCAATTCCATATAAATGTGAGGATGGGTTTTTCCATTCTTGTAAAAATGACTGTTGTATATTTGATAGGGACTGCATTGAATCTGAAAATTGCTTTGGGTCCAACTTTTGTTTTTTCCCTGGACTATTAGGACTATCAGGAGGATTTCTCACCTGATCTCAGAGGGGCTAACCCTGAAACTCCTAAGCAAGAGGCTTATCAATTGCTCACACTCTGTTCCTGCTGAGTTCAGAGTAAGGAAACCACTCAGATAATCAGTGCCTATTTTTTTTCCCCAGAACTGGCTGGGCACATCGTTCAAAACACCAACATGTCTCTATCTCTCTTGCATTTATTTGTTCTGGCTTTGAGACCGACCACATTTTAGAGTCCACTGTCTTAGTGGGTTGATGAATCAGAACCTGACTGAGGAACTGAAATTGGACCAGCTGGGTATTTGGAGGCTCAACTGGAAAGCAGACATTGAACTCACTCTGAGCTTTCCAGTAACTCTTCCCTTTTTGTGGATGTATTTTAGTATTTTTGTAGCTAAATATATTTCCAATTCTCTCTCTCTCTTTCTCTCATATACACATATAGACTAGGAATGCATTCAGTTGCATGTAACAGATTTATTTTTCTCACACAAGAAAGAGTCCAAAGGTGGGTGGCTTCTGGCATTAATTCAGGCACTCAGAGATTTCAAGGCTGGCGTCCTTGCAATTCTTTTTTGTTTTTCACTCACGATCTCAAGATGGTTTTTGCACACTTCCAATATCCCATCTACATTCATAACAGGAAAGAGTGGGAGGGGCATCTTAGAGCTTGAATCAAGAAGACAGAAGCTTTCCTGGAGTCCCCCCAGGAGACTTCCCATTCTATTTTGTTAGAAGACTGTCCCAAGGCTATTTTTAATTGACAAATATTTGACTTTTGGGAATAGGATTGCTGTGATTGGATTCAATTGATACTAATCCATTGTCAGGAGCTGGGCACATTACCTTCCTAAATAAAATTGGGATTATGTAGGTGAGGAAAAAAGATAAATGGAATATTAGTGTGCTACCATATGTGTATGCACTTACATAAGATAGTTCATTACATTTTCTTAAACACTCTCTATCTCTTATGAGCCTATCCTTGACATCCTAAGAATATCAGAAGTTGTCTCATCTTCTATATTTCTCTGTTGGGTCTGGATAGGGTGTACCCAATAAAAATGGGATGGTTTCACCAACATATAGGCTGGAAGGTTGCCTTCTTCAGAAGAGTATAAGAGGACTGGGAAGGTGCGGGCCTCCTGTGTTGGTCAGTATGTTTAGGTTAGTGTAGAGAAGGTGGGTTGAGACCCTGCGCCAGGCTGTAAGCAGATGTGAGCAGGGTTATAGGCTCTGTGTCTTTAAGGCCCCGAGTTCACACTGTTCATATGTTTCCTAATTATACCCTCTCCATGTTGAAACACTTTCTTTTCTTGCCCTTTGGGGGAAAAAGCCATGCTTCAAAAAACGTATCTCATCAATGATTCAATCAAAAACTGTCATTAATGAAAAGACAAATAGAAAAAAAGATCCCCCAGTGTTATATTTGGGGAGATTTCAACAGTTAATTTATATTTCAAAATGTGAATGTAAATTAAAAGGCTAAATACTTGAAAGTCAAAAATATTCCTTATTTGACATTAAAGTCGGTGAATTGATCACATTTGCGGAACATAGCTAGTAAAAAGTGCTAATT
The DNA here is from genome assembly GCA_004027185.1 of Glis glis. Classification (NCBI taxonomy): domain Eukaryota; kingdom Metazoa; phylum Chordata; class Mammalia; order Rodentia; family Gliridae; genus Glis; species Glis glis. The sequence continues at coordinate 22,072 of PVJS01015244.1, forward strand.
TATGGCTAAGTAATTAAACAGGGAGACAGATGGAGAATCAAATGAGTTTTCCTCACATCCAAATTTGCATACTGTTTCTGCTGGTGCGTGCTCTTACTGCTCTATATGGTGCCCTCCAGTAATGGAAGAACATGGAGAGCTATTTATGGCAGTTTTGCTCCAACATTCCCAAAGAGGAAGAGGGGGAAGTATATGGAGTCACGGACTTAGATAAATACAGACCTCAGTTAGATGCTCTCTCCTGTTCCTCATTCATTCATCTTCTTTTGTTTCCATCTCCTACTGGGAAGAACAGCCATTGTCAAATAGTGAAATTCTCTCCATTCTCTGTTGTGTAATGGAAAACTCAGTGGTCTAGGAATCAGAAGATGGTCTAGTGCTGTCTTTCTCTGTAAACAGTTGTGTGACATTAAGCAACTCCCTTCTTTCTAATTCTGGGTTGCTTGACATTAGAGTTTAATGTTGCCTCGATTATCTTGAGGCAATATGGCATAGTGGGGGAACCAAGGGCTCCTCTTTTGATCTTTGATCAAACACCTACTGGCTGAGTGATCTTAGACAAATTAGTTTAACCACTAGGTGCTACAGTTTCTTATCAGCAAAATGAAGATGTTGGGGATTATTCCATGGAAAGCCCTTAGACTAGTACCTGGCATATAATAAGTGCCTCTCAAATGTTAGGTATTTATTATCTCTAAGACTCTTTCTTGCACTAAGATCTTAGGAGTCTGTGTGTTAAAGTATGGAGGAAAGTAGTTTAATGACAGCTAATCTAGCCTACTTCCATTCTGTGTCAGACCTGCAACTTCTGGAAACCACTGGCAAAGATTATTTGACTATCATGACCTTATTTGTACTGTCCTTGACACCACAGTGCCACCAGAGGGCAAGTCTTTAGTCCCTCCAGGCCATATAGTTCTCACACCCACCAGGGTGGTATTGGACAGAGCAAATGATCCATAAACCAGTACTGTGCTCAGAGCTGTTTTCAGAACTGCCTGTGGAACTTGCAGAAGGAAACCTTGACTCTCTTCTCCTTCTCCCATTCCTTCAGTCCCCAAGGATCCACAGAGAGAACCTGGAAGTAAATGCCTGGGGTTGGCATTAAGAACTATAACTCTGCCACCCACCCTTGAGCTGTCAGCCTCATGCCCCCACCCATGTATACAGTTACAAGGAGCTGTGCCAAGAAAGGAATCAATTGCTTTGTCACTGTTTTTAGAGGACTTTTTTTTAACCTTTTACTAGATTTTTAACATCTCATGGACCAGGTTCCAGTTGGTGTTACAATCCATTTCATTTTCATTTTTGAGCTGTAGTCAGTTCTTTGGCATTGCAACAATACTGAAATCTGAGATAGTGTTCTGAAAGATGTTCATGGTATATGTCACTGTCTGATAACTTGACCCCTTGTTTTCCTACAAGTGCCCCAATGCACACTTTTTAACATCTTAATGTGACAGCAAATCATGATGCTCTGCCCTTTCCTACCTAAGAGTGAGGACCAGTTCCATATCAGGAAACTTGGATTCTCCTCTAACATTAAGTCTCATGCAAAGTGACATGAGATTGGGTGATGGGCATTCTCCATTTGACTCTCTAGCTATAGCCTGCAGCCATCCACTGTACACAGTGTCTGGAGGGTTCATCTTTATGGGCTACATGAGTGGGCTAACTCTATTAGGGTGTGGCCAGTGGAAGGCACTGGCAGAAGACCACAAGGAGTGAATGTGGGTATTTTCTCACCTTCTTCTCTCCCTGATGGGTGCTATGGGTTTGTTCTCACCCTCTACTAATGCCTCAGTTCTGTATCGTGGCCCTAAAAACTAATAAATCCTTTTTATGTTTAGTATTACCTCAGAGTGGTGACCTTGATTATTGCTCTTTGAAAATCAGTATCAATATGAGTTGAAAACTGGAAGAAAAAATCCTAAAATAATAAAAAATGATTTAAAAATAATAAAAATGATAACTGCTTTCAAAGCTCTGCAATTTCTTCTAAAAATGGAATTGATTTATAATCTCTCTTTTCTTGGCAGATTATTTTTATTTATCTAAAAGTATCTTCAAATTTCCTGTGTGATTTCCTCTTTGCTTCATTGATTCATTATGAGTATGTAGTTGAGTTTCCACATTTTTATAAATTCCCTACATTTCCTTCTGTAATTGGTATCTAATTTCATTGCACTGTGGTCAGAAAACAGACTTATGGTTTCAGTCCTTTCAAACATATCAAGCTGTGTTTTATGACCTAAAATATTGGCTTTCCTGGAGTTTCCTATGTGGACCCAAGAAGAATGCATATTGTTCTCTTGTTGGGCACAGTGTTCTATTGATGTCTGCGGGCTCCAGTGTGTTGTAATGTTGTTCAAGTCTTCTCTTTCATCTTTGATCATTTGTCTAATTGTTCTACCTATTACCGAATGTGGGATCTGAAGTCTCCAATATTACTGTTGATTAGTCTATTTTCCCCTTTATATCTTGTAATGATTTGGATTTAGAATGTCCCCCTAACCCCCGTGGAAACAAGGTAGCAATGTTGGAAGTGGGCTTGATTGCTAAAGAGGGGTGCCTGGGGGTGTGGCCTTGGGGACTATATGGTTCCTCCTCCCCGTGCTTTCTCTTTGCTTCTGGCCTTCACAATATGAGGGTGGAGCTTTGCACACTCTTTCTCTCTTCGTTTCCCACTGCCATGCCCCGAGCTTCAGTCCCTGGCCTCACATGGACTGACCCCAGAATCTCCAAAAAACTATGAGAAAATAAATCTTCCTTTCTCTAAGTTGTATGATCAGTCATTTTGGATTAGAGCAGTGAGAATGTTGACAGAGACTTGTCTGTTCTTTTCCCTATTTTTGCTTCATGTATTTTGGGGGCTCTGTTGTTAGGTGCATATATGTTTATAATTGTTATGTTTTCTTGGAGGATTGTTGCAAACCTTTGCCTAGTTTCTAAAGTTTGGAAATTCGACTTTGACAAACTTTTCCAGTGTTCTTGTTGCTTTTATGGAGGAGTGTTTTTTGGAGGTCCCTACTCTGCCTTTCTTGGTGATCTCGCTCTGTCGCTTTTAAGTGAGAGAAAGTCCCTGAGAATTTAAAGAATCGTATAGTCTAAGTTTATGTTATGTTTTCTTGGAAATATCTTTTATTTCCTAGACTATCACTTTTACATAAAATCTGAAAACAAATAGAAAACACTGGGATAAAATGAACTGACAGAGATAAAGTGAATAAATGGGCCATTTTCATATGAGCAGGAGGTGTGTGTGGGGGGCATGGTCTGAAAAACATATCTAATCTGTGGCCATTATTTATATGTCACTAGAGTCAATTAGATGAGTCCATGTAACAGTTTATTATCTTGACCATCTTTACATTTTGGGTGCTATTGATTGATCTGTATGTAGTTCTTTGGACCCATCTCACAGAGTATAGATGACAAGACTAAGAGAATTTATCTTTCTCAAAATGACTATGATCTCATCCCTTCCAACAGTGGAGGTGTTTGTTGAGAATTTTTATCTATCATGTGTGATTTATATAGACAGTCTACATGAGTAGAGGCTCACTTTGATATTTTTTTCCAGTACCACATATACTATAAAGATTAATAGTGAACTAATGGAGATTGATTACTCATTAAAATGCTACACAAACGAAACAGCATGAAAAAGGAAGTCCTCGTGAAATCCAAGGTGTTATCAATAAAATTAAGGAATGCCCAGACTATCAGCAATGTTTTAATAGTAATGTTTACTTTTCTTCCCAAATAGCTAGTAGGTGTTTAGATTTTTCTTTTCATGTCTTGACCAGAAGTTCAAAATAAACTGAGTTTCCTTTGTACTTTTTTCTCCTCTCTGATGGACCTTGCCACACTTTCGGTCATGTCGTAATTACTTGAGTCACCTATTATCTTCTTAGGTTCCATAGACTCAGTAGTATGGGCTAGGGCTGGGAGACAGCTCAGTGGTAGTCCACTTGCCTAGCATGTGGAATTGCCTAGCATGTTGCCCTGGTTTGATCCCCAGCAACACACACACACACACACACACACACACACACACACACATACACACACACACACATACACACACACACACAAACACACAGTATAGCATGTGCCAATCATCTGTTTTTCTCCAAGAACGTCAAACAAGACCTCTTGCACCACACAGGTATTAAAAAAAAATCAGAAGCCTGGCGTCGTGGCGCATGACTGTAACCCCAGTATTTGGGAAGCTGAGACAGGAGGTTTGCAGGTTTGAGGACAGCCTATGCAACTTAGTGAGACCCTGTTCCCAAATAAAAAATAGAATAGGGCTGAAGATGTAGCTCAGATGTAGAATGCCCCTGGGTTCCATACCCAGTACCACACACACACACACACACACACACACACACACACACAATCAGGAAAACCTTATGGGGAAAAATAGGATTAGGAGTAGTCTACTCAGAACCTTCGGACTTTATAACAAGAACACTAGTGATAACAAACCTAAGAGTAAAGAGTTATAACAACTAAAGAAGTGCCACAGTGACTAGAGTTCTTTACTTTCAAAAGGTGATTGATGGTATAAGGTTTCTTTCTCAACTATTCACTGTGCTGATAGATGAATTTTTCTGATCTGCTGGCTGTGGACAGTTTTCTTCTCCCCAAGATCCATATGTGAAATATAATCCCCAATAAGATGGCCTTCGGGGTTGGAGGCTGTGGGGAGGTGGTTAGGTCATGGGGTGGAGTCCTCATATATGAGATTCATGCCCTTATGAACGGGGACCCCAGAGAGCTCCCTCCTCCTCCTCCCCCCTCTGATAGCCCAGCTCCACCATGAGTTTTAGTTCTTCCCTCTTCGTCTTGCCCAAGGCCTCAGCAACTTTTTCCACGTGAACATTAAAACCCAAACCCTTTGGTTATTTTCACTAGCAACCACCTGCTAGCATATCTACCATGTCAGCGCATGCCCCTTTCCAGCGAGCTCTTCTATGTGGCTGCTGGGGTTTCTTCTTTGTTTCTTGTGAGCTTAACTATATTTCTAAAAGAATTTTAGGCAGCATACTGAGAGGTTTATGGAGGGAGGTTTTGGGTGTTATCTCTTAGTCTGCCATCTTGCCAACAAATTCTTCTATCCCCATTATTGTGTTTAAAAAGCCTTTTGCTGAGCTGGGCGTGGTGGCGCACGCTTGTAATCCCAGTACTTTGGGAGGTGGAGACCGGAGGATCCCGGTTCGTGGCCAGCCTCAGCTCTCTTGCTCTCTCTCTCCCTGTCTCTCTCTCTCTCTCTCTCTCTCTCTCTCTCTCTTTCTCTCTCCTTAGTGAGGCCCTCCGCAACTTCGTGAGGCCCAGTTTCAAAATAAAGTATAAAAAATAGGGCCGGGGGCGTAGCGCGGAGGTAGAACGCCCCTGGGTTCAATCCCCGGTACCACACACAAAAAAAAGCCTTTTGCCCCCTCCCCTTTCCCATACATAATATGAACACGGTATTGATAACTTTGTATACGAACATAGGATTATTTGAAATGTTTCCACCATCAAGTCTTCCCTTTTACCTCCTTACCTCCCTCCCCAAATCTCCTTCCACTATTCTAGGGAGTGGGATGGGACCCAGAGCGAAGCGCCCCAATGTTGGGTGCATGTATGTTTCTATCACTCTGAACCCCACTATAATGTGTCATTACAATGCACCAATTAAAAGTCTTTTGCTAGCCGGGCGTGGTGGCGCACACTTGTAATCCCAGTAACTTTGGGAGGCAGAGACCGGAGGATCCGGGTTCGCGGCCAGCCTCAGCTCTCTCTCTCTCTCTCTCTCTCTCTCTCTCTCTCTCTCTTTCTACTTAGTGAGGCCCTCTGCAACTTCGTGAGACCCGGTTTCAAAATAAAGTATAAAAAATAGGGCCAGGGGCGTAGCGTGGAGGTAGAACGCCCCTGTGTTCAATCTCTGGTACCGCAAAAAAAAAAAAAAGTCTTTTGCTAAGAGAGGACTGCTAATGGAATAACCTGAGCATTAGGCTCATTGGGTTTAGCAGATCACACTTAAAGGAAGAGAGGAAGAGAAGGAGAGGGACTTAGCAAGGAGAGGAATTCCTTTTACATTCAAAGTATAATTTCATGCTGGCTCTTTAGGGCTGATCAGTTTTTATCATCTTCCCTAACCTACAATCTAGTCTCTGGGGATCAAACAATTGCTTTAGGACTAATTATTCAATGTGTGAATTATTAGATCTTTTGCCCTTGTTCCTCTCTCTTCTCTCCTTATTAGCATCTCTAGAGTAGGCTGGACCATGGGAAAATTGTCATAGGAAACACTTAACAAGGCTATTTAATAACAGTCATTAACATCTCTGATAGATCTGCGAGAGTGGAAAGATGTAGGAACCGGTTCCCCTCTTGTCCTGTTCTATACATTCCAATTTGACAGCTGCCTCTGAAACCTACAGGGACCATCCTGCCACTCAAGGGAATTTTGAATTCTCTTCTATGACTCTCCAGGGTTCCGCAGAGAGTCTTCGAAGAATCTGCAAGAAATAATATATCTATTTATTTATTCGACAAATATTCACGAGTGTTGGCCAGATGTCTGGCACTGGGTTGGGTACCGTCCTTGGGGAGATGCATTTGCCAAGTTTCTGGCCCTCACTCCTTCAACCAGAGCGGTGGTGTGGTGCCTGCATTATTGCTGAGTTCTGTGTGTGTGTGGGTTCTGCTGCTTAAGAAAAGTTTGAACCTTCAGGGGGCATAGAGAATGCCCTAATTTAAAAGAAGTTTTTATTAAGCAAAGCTGTTTAGAGCCATGATCTAATAGATGCAGTTGTACATGAATGATACATCAGTACATTGGTGCGCATGCAGGGGGCCTGCGTGTTACTCAGGGTAGGCTGTTTTCGCTGCTGTAAGGAGCGACCCCCGAATCTCAGTGACTTATAACAGGGTAGGTTTATCTCTTGCTCATTGTTATCATTCAAATGTTTGTTCCCTCTAAAACTCATGCTGATATTTAATTGCCATTGTAGCAGTGTTCAGAAGTGGGTCCTTTAGGAAGTGGTTCAGCCGTGTGGTTAAGTCATGGGACTCCGCTTTCTTGAATGGATTAATGCCACTACTGGGAGAGCAGGTCGGTTATGGCGAAAGTGAGAGGTCCCCCCCCCCCCCCGCTCCCGCATGCTTTACTGTTTTGCATATGTGTGTTTGCCCTTCCGCCATGGGCTAACCCAGCGCAGAGGCCCTGATGGATGCAGCCCCTGGATCCTGGGCTTCCCGGCATTCAGACCATGAGCTCCATACATTCCTCATTATTATAAATTCCGTGGTATTCTGTGATAACAACAGAAAACCCAGACTTAAATACTCAGATGTCCGTTGTGCATTTACTGTGGGTCCACTCCATGGCGCATCCTACTCTGGGATGTGAGCTGACAAGAGGCAGCCTTTCTCTGGAACATGGCTAGCCCTTGGCAGGGGTGGAGGAAGGACACAGTGACCTTCGCATTGGCTCTTATGAATTCTGCCTGGAAGTTACACGTGTTGACTCCTCACTGGATAAACAAGTTAAGTGACTTCCCCCGATGCCACTGGCCCAGGGATATATAGTCTTTACACAGGGAGGGGGTAGCAAATATTGGGTAACAGTCATGCAAAGCACCATAGTACTCAGTAAATATTTGCAGATTAAACATCTCTATGCAATAAATAACTGTTCCCAATGCATCACCAGGTTCCAACCCTACAAACCAGACCTTCTGAGTAGAATTCCATTCTTGTGTGCTTTTTGAGTCATGGGAAGAGCCAAAATGAGCTTAAAATAATTGTGAGATTTTTATTGCCACACCTGAGTCACAACTACCCTGGAACACTCCTCACCATGGGGTAAGGAAACCACGACATCCATTCCCCAACCCCCTATCTAGTCTGCCTTTTCAAAATGTGTTGTAAAATGTTAGAAGGGGAAAAGTCTGGAACTTCTAAGGATTAAGAAGAAATTCACAGAAAGAAGAAAATCAGCAGAAAGTCAGGCTATAACGCCCCCCCCCCCCTCAGGAGTTGGAAGAGCTTAGTTCCAGAGCCAGATTGTATAAAACAGGGCTTTAAAAGTAATCTGGAGCCATCCTATGTAAAACAAATTGTCTGCCAATAGGAAGCCTCAAAGGGGGTGCAGAGTACGAAGGAATGAAATGGATTCCAGACTACCATGAGGATTTGCATGATTGAAACAAGACCCACGTATGGAATCACGCTCCCTGTGAGTTCACGATTTCCTCCTTTTCTGCAAAAAGCATGAAAGAAAGCATATGGAATTTTTGGAGTAGCTGGGTTCACAGAGGAAAGATGCTTCTCTGTGCAAATAGATACATCAGGGAAAGTTGCGGTTGGACTCTGCAGTGTGAGTGATAAAAAAAAAAAATGCACTAAAGCTGACCTTCGCAGAGGGAATAATACTGGTTCTCAGAGCTGAGAAATCCAGAGGTAGATTTGGCTTCCGGTGTGGCTGGACCCAGGGCTTCATGTAATGTTATCTCTCTCTCTCTCTCTCTCTCTCTCTCTCTCTCTCTCTGCCTGTTTTTGTTGGCTTTGTTCTACGGTCTGGGTTGCATCCATCCAGGTTTCTTCATCAGGACCTTGACTGTTTCATAACACACCTTCCTTGGCCGAACTTTCAAACATCTCTGGAGTTACCCGCAACAGAATGAAGTCTATAGCTGGCTGCTGACCTGTGTCAGTTTGTCCTTCGCAGCTGATAAGGCCTTGTGGGGAGCTCCTCCCCAGGTCTTCTGGCTCTCATCCTGGGCCATTTACTGCTGGGTATCAGCCATCAGTCTCTCATTATCTTCCTGCAGGGTGTCAGTAGGACAGCATTCCTCAGCCAACTCTGCTGTCTTTATAGGCTTTGTTTCCCCTGGATTTTTCAAACACCCATGTCACTGCACCTGCCGTTGCAGTCCCTTCCCCTGGACACTTTCCCAGGCCACCACGGGCAATCCTTAGCAATTGAGCCATTACTTGTGACGGGGAGATCCTTGCTCCGCCTTCCAACCCAGACATTATCCTCTTTGCCCACCGGACTGTAGATAAAGGACTCACGAATTCTTGTCTTTCTGCCTGTATTGTCTGACCTTTCTTGTGACCATGTAAGTTTCTGGGTCCTCCAAGAAGCAGGCACCGAAATGGGATTAAGCATGCAGGGATTTTTAATTGTTTTATTGGTGCATTTTAATTATACATGAATAGTGGGATCCATTGTGATATATTCACACCTGCATATAACATAATTTGGCTAATTTAATTCCCAGCCTTCCCTTTTCCTTCCTCCCTCCCTCCCCTTGCTCTATTTTACTAGTCTCGTTACTATTTTCATAAGATCCATTTTTCCTCTCTAGGTTCCTTCCACAGATGAGAGAAAACATACAACCCTTGACTTTCTGAGTCTAGCTTATTTCACTAAACATGATGTTCTCCAGTTTCATCCATTTTCCTGCAAATGACATAATGTCATTCTTTATAGCTGAGTAAAACTCCATTGTGTGTATAGACCACATTTTCTTGATCCATCCATCTGTTGTCAGACACCTAGCCTGGTTTTATAACTTGGCTACTGTGAATGGTGCTGCTATAAACCTGGGGGTACATGTATCGCTAGAATAGCATTTTATTAGGGCAAATGACTGTGAGAAAATGGGAAGGGCACCTGACAAAGGAGGGCGATTCGTGAGACCTTGAGAGCGGGAGGGAGGGAAGACTGAGTGGAAATTTCCAGCCTATTGACTGATAGGCGGTCTACAGAAAGTTCTGAAGGAAGCCAGCAGATGGTTCTTGAGCCAGCACTGGTTGCCAGAGGGCGCCTGGCTTCAGGCAGAACCAGCTACATCATTTGCAGGGCCCAGTGCAAAACAAATATTCAGGACTCCTTGTTTAAAATTTTAAGAAATTTCAAGACAGTGCTAGCAGTGCGAGCATTAAGCCAAGCACAGGGTCCTTCTGAGTCAGGACCTTGTGTGACTGCATGGGTCACATGGTCATGAAGCTGGAGGGGGCTGCCTTAGAATCCCACTGTGCTGAGTCGCCGCCTGGGGCAACCTAAGGGACGCAGGACCTCAGTGCCCTGCCATGGTGGATTTCAGACAATCATGCTTTTGTAGTTGGTCTATAAGGCGCTTTCTCATAGCCCCCACAGATGAACAGATTTATTATTATGTTTTTCCTTTTGTCTTCTCTCTCTCTCTCTCTCTCTCTCTCTCTCTCACACACACACACACACACACACACACACACACTACTGGAGATTGAATCTAGGGCCTTGCACATGTTAGACAACCACTTCATCCTTGAGCTACAGGCCCTTTTGTCTTTTAAGAAAGTAGAGGATATAGCTGGGCATGGTGTTGCACACCTGTAATCCTAGTACATGTGAAGCTGAGACAGGAGGATTGCAGGCTAGAAGTCAATCTCGGTAACTTAGCTAGACCCTGGGTTCAATCCCCAGTACCACAAAGAAAAAAAAAGGAAGAAAAGAAAGCTGAAGATGTAAGCATTATCTTCTACTTCTAATGCATACTTTAAACATGCTTTGAGACATTCATCCTCATGGAATTTATTTATATTAATGGTGTGAGGTTGGGATTAACTCAACTGTTTCCCTCAGTTGGGAACTATATGTCCCATCATCATTTATTGAATGGCTGGTCTTTCCCCTTCTTATTTATTTATTTATTTATTTATTTTTTTGCGGTACTGGGGATTGAATGCAGGGGCGTTCTACCTCCGCGCTACACCCCCGGCCCTATTTTTTTATACTTTATTTTGAAACTGGGTCTCACGAAGTTGCGGAGGGCCTCACTAAGTAGAGAGAGAGAGAGAGAGAGAGAGAGAGAGAGACAGGGAGAGAGAGAGAGACAGGGAAAGAGAGAGAGAGAGAGCTGAGGCTGGCCCGAACCCGGATCCTCCGGTCTCCACCTCCCAAAGTACTGGAATTACAAGCATGCGCCACCACGCCCGGCTTTTCCCCTTCTTATTTAAATGCCCATTGTGTCAAGCATGATACTCTCATAGACACACACGAGGCAGGAAGTGATAATGGAGCTATTTTGGTTTGATTTCCCCTGGATCCCAAAGAGAGCAGATGCTGTGGATCACATTCTATGTGGAAGCACCACGAGGACTGGGAAAGGGCTGTCTCAAGGTGGGCTTTGTGGCACCTGACCCCTTCAAAAGATAGGGTGTGTAAACCAGGCACAGTGGGGCACACCTGTAATCCCAGTGACTTGGGAGGCTGAGGCAGGAGGATCACAAGTTTGAGGCCAGCCTGAGCAACTTAGCGAGACCCTGTCTTCAAAAAAAAAATTAAAGAATGGCTGGGGATAAAGTTCACTGGCAGAGCACCCCTGGATAAGATCTCACGTACTGCAAAACAAACAAACAAACAAACAAACAAACAAACAAACAAACAAACAGTGTGTAAAAGATCTAAGATCGGAGTGAGGGGAGGATTTTCCTTAGAGAGCTGTTGGTGAACTGAGACCTCTACCCTAATATGGTGGTTGGGCTGCTCGTTCTTCCTCTCAGGTTTGAGGACAGAGGCTCCCATAGGACCCCTCAGGGAGCTTGTCATGCCTGTTCCACTGGCGTTTAACTCATGCCAGGAAAGCCTTAAGCTTAACAGTCTGCAGATAGCGTATTGCTCTTCTTAGCAAGGGGAAGGGGCCGTGACCCTCGGTTCCCCCATGTCTCCTCCAGGTGTGTCCAGCATTATCCACCTGCTCTGGGCCCCATGGAGGCTAGCTTCACAACAGCCCCAACTTGGCTCCCTGTCCTCGGGATTCCCCTTGGGACTGGCCATTGGGAGGCCCCCGCAGAGCTGTGGACGGACAGAGCAGAGGTTGGAGCATTGACTGCACTGGCTACTTCCCTGCTGGGCACTGTTTATGCTACAGCGGTGGGTTTCTGCCTGTGGCTACTCCCCCTCTTTGGCTCCCTCAAGCCTAGGGTGTGAGGTGCTCCCAACTTTTGCTGGCTTCCGAGGACTTCCTCCTCTTTGTTTCCCTCAACTCTGTCCCCACTCTTATTACTAGTCCTCCCTTCATTGATTCATCTTGCATTCCCTTCCAAGCGCGCCATCTGTTTTCAATGGGAAGGAAGCTCAGTGTGACACCCTTTCATTTTTTAGAAGATGACATTTTGGCTTCGTCTCTCCTTTTTTTCATAATTCAAACTGTAATATATGATTACTATGGAAAAATTGGAAATTAGAGGCATGCTGTAGACAAGTTGGAGGGATTATTCTGAGTGCTCCCCTTTTCTCTGTTCAATGCCGGATCCCTCAGTGGCCTCATCTATGCCTAGAGCTTCAAACACATCTGTATGTGTGGACTCCCACATCGAGATCTTCAGCCAGTCTTCTCCTCTGAGTTCCAATTTTGGGTGTCCAAAGTCTCATGTATCACTGAGCTACATCCTCAGCCCCCCAAAGCCTGGTATCTAACAAGACTCCCAATCCCCATCGCCTCTTAGTCCCCAAGCCACTCTCCATCCAAAACTCCATTCTCCTTCAGATGGCCTCTCTTCGTCATGGCACACAACCCTCCCAGCTGCCTGTGCCCCAGACTTGGAGTCACCAGGGACTATTTCCCCATTTCCCCCTGCTATGGACTGAAAGTGTTTCTCCAAATTCCTATGTTGAAATCCTTACTTCTAGGCGATGGTATTAGGATGTAGGGTGTATTAGTCAACGTGCTCTAGAATAATGGAATTTACAGTATATACACATATGTATGTATATACTGTAAATTTAGATAAAAAGGAATTTATCTAATTGGCTTACTTTCAGAAGCAGTGTAGTCCTAAATGGCTGCTTGCACCTGGAGAGTCAGAGGAACCGCAGCTGGTGCAGCGGTCCCAGAGCTGGAGTCTCAGAATAGGAACGACCAATGGTGCAGTCCAGTCCAAGATGGAAAGGCCAGGGAAGCTCCTTGGAGAATTGTTGGTGAGAGTCCAGTTAGAAGATGAAAGGAGCTGAAGTCTATCTCTAGGTGGGAGCAGATGTACCTCCACCGAGGAAGAACTGAGATTTTCTTCCCATGGCTGCCTCCCCCTTCCACCCTTTATTCCATCTGGGACCCCAGTCTATTGGATAGTGCCGCCCACAGTCAGGGCAGGACTGCTCCCCCTCAATCTGCTGTTCTACCTAGTCCTGGGTGTCTCTTAATCCAGTCAAGTTGCCAATCCTGATCAGCCATCACAAAGGGCCTTCAGGGGGTGATTAGAACATGAGGGTGGAGCCCTTACTAACAGGATTAGTGCCTCTCTAAGGGGATTTGGTGAGCTCTCTTGTGCCATGTGAAGACATGCAGGGAAGAAGCCTTCTATGAACAAAGAAGGTGGCTCTCACCAGATATGAACCTGCCAGTGCCTTGATCTTGGATTTCCCAGCCTCCAGACTATGAGAAATGTCTGCTGTTTAAGTCATTCAATCTATGGCATTTTTGTTATAGCAGCTTGAACTGACTAAGGCACTCTCTTTCCCCCTTTTCTTTACCTCCCACATCAAACATCATCAAAGTCCTATTAATTTAACTCCCAATGTAGATATCCAGCCTGTCAACCTCTCCACATTGCTGCCATAGCCATCACTCACCCAAGGGACCTTTATCACTTGGCCATGCACAACTTTCTAGGGTCTTCCCGTTTCTATATTTTTCCAATAAGTCAGAGTTGGGTTTTTAACATGCAGATCAACAATTATCACTCTTTTTGGTCCCAGAATGAAGTCCAAACTCCTGTTTGTGTCTTTTTCCAGGTGCCAAGGTAGCCAAGGGGCTGATGTCCAGCCTGCTGTTGGTCTTCTGTCCTGCCACTGGGTGACCTCTGCTCCAAAAATGGGGTGCCTCTTCTAATTTGTGCAGAAGGCCCCTGGCTTCAAGGCTCCAATGGCCTGGTTTCTGTTCTCCAGTGTCACCTCTCATCTCTGTGTTTGTTTCTGTTGCTCCTGCCATATGGTCCGTGAACACTCCTGTGCCCACCTGTCTGCCCAGCCATTGCGGGTCTCTCTTTCATGACTGCTCTTGTCTCAGCTCTTCATGTGACTGGATCATCCTCAGGCTTCGGGTCTCTGTTCACATATCCCCTCCTGAGAGAGATCTTCCTTGACTGCTCTATTAAAGACTCTTCCCCTGCCGATTCACACGCGTATATTCTCATTCTATAAATGATTAATGACCGCCTACTCTGCTTTAGGCATTGGTCTAAATGTTAGAACAGTGACCCAAACAGGCAGGAATTCATGCCCTCCTGGAGACGGCGTTCTAGTGATAAAGGTCAAATAATAGATGTGATTTTTAATTTTGTGTGACCATTGGCTAGGCTATGGTGCCCAGATGTTTGGCCAAACACCAGTCTGGATGTAGCTGTGGAGGTATGTTTTAGACGTGATCCAGTCAGTCTTCAGTCTCTTCTTGAGGGCTTCACCTGTTTGATAACCTTGTGCTGCCCATCTGTAGTGTATCATCCACTGTGATGTGCTGGTCTGGTTACCTTTGCTGTGTCAAAAAGCACCTCGATCAGTGGCGATAGAGACCAATCGTGTTATGGCACCCACCCATCCTATGGGTGGGGAATTCAGAAGGGCACGACAGTGGGTATTCTCGACTCTGTGGTCTTGGCTTCAGTCTGGACCAGATTTAAGGTCCAGGGCAGAAAGAGCTGGAGCTGCAGGAGCCCCTGCTTTTTATTTTTATTTTTTTATTTTTTGGTACTGGGGATTGAACCCAGGGGCGTTCTACCTCTGAGCTACACCCCCGGCCCTATTTTTTATCCTTTATTTTGAAACCGGGTCTCACGAAGTTGTGGAGGGCCTCACTAAGTAGCTGAGGCTGGCCGCGAAACCGGATCCTCCGGTCTCTGCCTCCCAAGTACTGGGATTATAAGCGTGCGCCACCACGCCCGGCCTCTTGCAGGAGCCCCTTCTAAGGTGGCTCCTTCGCTAATACATCTGGTTGCCTGGGCCAGGCAGGTAGAGGAATGGGCCCGGCTGAGACTGTGACAGGAGCCCCAACACCTGGCTTTCTGTGTGACTTGGATGTCTCAGAGCACAGTGACTGGGTCCAGAGAGGGAGCTTCCCAAGGAGCATGTTCAGACAGCGAGTCTTCCAGGAGAGCCAGGCGGATGTGGCTTGGCCCTGCTTCCAAAGTCAAGTCGCATCATCTCTCCATACTCTGTTGGTTGAAGCAGTCATCGATCCAGAGGGGACACGGGCCTCTCAACTGGAGGAATGGCAAAGCATTTCAGGCCACGTGTCTACACTATCTCACATGCACGGCAGGCACCTGACACAGCCAGTTCCTGGCACATGGCTGCCACGCCACAAATGTTTGAGAACATAAACATTGTCCCAGCCCAACAAAATAAGCACTACACTTATTCTACCACCCAGGGAGAATCATTATTAAAATACATTGCTATTATTTTTTCAGTGCATGAACTATATATGTATATATTCTTTTAACTCAATGATTACTTCTATAAGTACTGTTAGCTTTATAATATTTTCCACTTACTATTATAACTTTCCCATGTCCATAAATGTTCTTCTCTACCACAGCATGGCTGAGTAGTTGCACATTTTGGAGGTACTGTATTTCATTTATTTGATCCTCTAGTGTTAGAAAAGTGGATTTCCCTCAGTATTTTGCCATTATAATGCCACAATGAACATACACTAGTCCTCCCTCATCTGTGGGGGACACGTTCTAAAACCTTTAGTGGATGCCCGAGACCATGAATATATTACTGGACTATATATAATACTAGGGTTTTTTTTTGGGTATGTGTGTGTGAAGGTGTAGCTCAGTGATAGAGTGGATGTTCAACATGTGGGAGGCCTGGGGTTTGATCCCAAATGCCAACAACAACAATCATAATAATATTAGTAATAACAACAAAAGTAGAAGTATAAATATATACTGTAATAAGAGCTATGTGAATGTGGTCTCTCTCAAAATATCTTGCTGGGCATGGTGGTGCATGCCTATAATCCCAATACTTGGAAGGCTGAGACAGGAGGATCACAGGTTCGAGGCCAGCCTCAGCAACTTAATGAGACCCTGTTTCAAAATAAAAAATAGGAAGGGCTGGGGGTGTAGTTCAGAGGTTGAATCCCCCTGGGTTCAAGCCTCAGTAAAAAAAACCAAAAACCAAAAAAGTCGTATTGTACTGTCCTTAGCCTTCTTGTTGCGATGATGCGAGGTGATACCATGCCCCCATGATGGGATAAATCGAGGTAACTGATGCACTGTTAGGCTACTACAGACTTTCTGAGGATACATCAGGAGGGTGCTCTTCAGGGGACCCTGAATCATTTTCCATTCACTATCTTTGGACTATCGTTGACTGGGTGATTGAAACTTCAGAAACTGAAATTGCAGATAAGGGGACTGTTGTTATTTGTGTGTACGCCTTTGTGCATTTTTGAAGGGATTCTTTATTATTATTGTTGTTGTTGTTGTGGTACTGGGGATTAAACCCAGAAACTCTTTACCTCCAAGCTACACCCCCAGCCCTATTTTATTTAATTTATTTATTTATTTATTTATTTATTTATTTATTTATTTATTTTTGCGTAGTACTGGGGATTGAACCCAGGGGCATTCTACCTCCAAGCTACACCCCCAGCTCTATTGTTTATTCTTTATTTTGAAACAGGGTCTCACTAAGTTGCAGAGAGCCTCACTAAGTAGCTGAGGCTGGCCGCGTACCTGCAATCCTCCTGTCTCAGCCTCCCAAGTACTGGGATTACAACCGTGTGCCACCATGCCAGGCTTGAAGGAATTCTTTTAAGGATAAATTCCTAGAAGTAAAATTGCTGGTTAGAAATATACATATAGAGCCGGGCGTGGTGGCGCACGCTTGTAATCCCAGTACTTGGGAGGTGGAGACCGTAGGATCCGAGTTCGCAGCCAGCCTCAGCTCTCTCTCTCTCTCTCTGTCTCTCTCTCTCTCTCTCTCCCTGTTTCTCTCTCTACTTAGTGAGGCCCTAATAAAGTATAAAAAATAGGGCCGGGGGTGTAGCTTGGAGGTAGAACGCCCCTGGGTTCAATCCCTGGTACCACAAAAAAAA
>PVJS01015245.1:0-39167 GCA_004027185.1 Glis glis
CATTGATGAACTTAGATGCAAAACTTCTAAACAAAATACTAGCAACATGCATTCAAAACCACATCACGAAAATCATACATCATGACCAAGTCGGGTTCATCCCAGGGATGCAAGGCTGGGTCAACATACAAAAAACAATCCATGTAATCCACCACATAAACAGAACTAAAGACAAAAATCACATGATCATCTCAATAGACACTGAAAAGGCATTTGACAAAATCCAACACCCATTCATGATAAAAACACTGCAGAGAATCAGAGTAGAAGGAACATACCTCAACATCATAAAGGCATTATACAATAGGCCCACAGCCAACATCATACTGAATGGGGAAAAACTATGAGAGTTCCCCTTAAAAACAAGAACAATGCAAGAATGTTCATAATCACCACTCCTTTTCAATATAGTACTAGAGACTCTAGCCAGAGCAACAAGGTAAGAGAAGGAAAGCAAAGGAGTACAAATAGGAAAAGAAGAACTGAAACTATCTCTATTAGCAGATGACATGATATTATACTTAGAAGACCCAACAAACTCAACAAAAAGGCTTATAGAACTGATCAACAAATTCAGCAAAGTGTCTGGATACAAAATCAGTCTTAAAAATCAGAAGCTTTTCTATATGCCAACCATAAATCCACTTGAAAAGAAATTCAGAAAACATTTTCACTCACGATATCCCCCAAAACAATAAAATACTTGGGAATAAACCTAACTAAGGAGGTAAAAGACCTCTACAAGGAAAATTATAAAACATTGAAAAAAGAAATTGAAGATCTTAGAAGATGGAAAGCCCTCCCATGCTCTTGGATAGGCAAACTAAATATCATCAAAATGGCCATTCTTCCAAAAATGATCTACAGATTCAATGTAATACCCATTAAATTACCACAGTCATTCTTCAAAGACATATAAAAATCAGTCCTTAAATACCTTTGGAACAACAAAAAACCCAGAATAGCCAAAGTAGTTCTCAGAAACAAGAACCATGCAGGAGGCATCACAATATCTGACTTCAAACTATACTACAAAATCATAGTAATAAAAACAGCATGGTATTGGCACAAAAGCAGACACATAGACCAATGGGCGGGGGAAGAGGGAAACACCCTAATACACAGGATGTACATTCACAAATTTATCAAAGTCAACTACTATGCTGAGCACGAGAAGGAGAGAAGGGGGAGGGAATAGGGGTGGAAATTGGTTGAGGGCTAATTGACTGATGTGTGCATGTATACTTCTACCACCCTGAAACCCATCAAGATGTATGATTACAATGCACCAAAAAAAAAAAAAGAAAAATTCGCAAAGAAGACAGGAAAAGAAAAACCATTTTGCCTATAGAAGAATAAAGATAAGAGTTATATCCTGCTTCTCAGAAGCCATGCGAGCAAAAAGAGAATGGAGAAAAATACCTAGTGTTGGGAATGTACAAATGTCACAATGAATTCCACTATTATATATAATTCTAATGCACCAATAAAAATATTAATGTGTTAAAAAAAGAATAATCTGCCGGGCGTGGTGGCGCACGCTTGTAATCCCAGTACTTTGGGAGGCGGAGACCGGAGGATCCGGGTTCGCAGCCAGCCTCAGCTCTCTCTGTCTGTCTGTCTGTCTGTCTCTCTCTCTCTCTCTCTCTCTCTACTTAGTGAGGCCCTCCGCAACTTCATGAGACCCAGTTTCAAAATAAAGTATAAAAAAATAGGGCCAGGGGTGTAGCGTGGACGTAGAACGCCCCTGGGTTCAATCCCCAGTATCGCAAAAAATAAATAAATAAATAAATTAATTAATTAATTAATTAAAAAAGAATAATTCTGAGTGGTAGAAGGGAAGAAACGGCCAATGTGAATATTATTATTACTCACAGCAGGAACTCAAGAAGTAGGGTAAAAGCTGGGTCTGGTGAAGCATGCCTCTAATTCTACTACTTAGGAGGCTGAGACAGGAGCATCTCAGGTTTGAGGCCAGTCTTGGTAACAGCAATACTCTCAGCAACCTAGTGAGACCCTGTTCCAAAATAAAAAATAAACTGGGCATGTTAGCACATGCCTATAATCCCAGTACTTGGAGGCTAAGACAAGAGGATCACAGGTTCAACACCAGCCTCAGCAATTTAGCAAGACTCTCAGCAACCTAGTGAGACACTGTTTCAAAAATAAAATAAAATGAAATGAGGTCAGGTGTGGTGTCACACACCTGTTATCCCAGTACTTGGGAGGCTGACATGAGAATTGCAGGTTCTAGGACAGCCTCAACAAGTAGTGACACTCTCATCAACCTAGCAAGACCCTGATTCAAAATAAAAATAAGACATGGCTAGGGGTGTAGAATGTACCTGGGTTCAATCCCCAGTACAAAACGCACACATGTGCATGTGCACGCATACACATACACACAAAAAAATAATAATAATTTTAAAATAAAGGGCTGGGGATGTAGCTCAGAGGTAGAACACACCTGGGTTCAATCCCTAATACCAAAAATAATAATAATAATAAAAAGAAAGAGGAAAAGTAGCTCCAGGAATAGCAAATGGAGCTACTTTTACTCTCAGCCCCAGGGCATTTCAAGAGGACAAATCTGGGACTGGCCTGAGGGCTGAGTGGGACAGGAATTCCCAGGATTCCTGCAAGGATGTGAGATGCTCTGTCTCTTCTCTCACTCTCTAGACACCCAGCTCCCCAGGCAGAGGCTGTGTCCCTGACAGCACAGCCCCTAAGCTCAGGTCTCACATGAACACGACGGAGTTCATCACTGTGACCCTGAGGGGAGCAGGACACGGACCTCGTGCAGCACTGAGCATGTCGCATCTTCCCTTTCCACCCCTTAGACGCAGAGTTTACTGCACTGTCGTCAGGGAAGTTTTCCACTTGATGCTAATTAGCTCATGTGTTAATAATCCCCAGCACCTGCTGACTTGTCCTGAGAATAACATTCACAGCCTCTTGGCAGATGCATCTCGGTCCCTTTGCAGAAGTTGTCAGTGTCATGCTGGTGACAGGGTAATTGCGGCTCTGGGTGGGAGAAGAAGTCGGGGAATCTCAAGACCTATAACTGCTTTGGCTTCTGAAGGCCCGTGTTTACCAAAGGCCACAGTCCCGCTGCCAGTTCCAGCAACAAAGATCAATCCTGGTGAGTGTTTCCTTATGGCTCAGACTCCGGTCAGGTGTGAGAGACGATGTCCACAGAAGGACACCTGTGGGCAGGTGAGGAGCTCGACAGGACAGTGGTTTTCTCTGGGGCCTCAAGACAGCTGCAGCTAGGCCTTGGACTTCGGGCTGATAGAGAGATGGGAGAGTGTGACAGAAGGCAGGGAAGTTCATGGGTACACAGCCTGAGAAGTGGTGAATGTTGTCAAGGCTGTGGCCAGCCTGGGATCAAAGACTGCTGTGCTCTTTCCCCTTAAAGCAGGATTTGTCCATTGGCCCAGACTACTGAGAATGGACTCTGGGAATTTGACATATTCTGATGTCTAGAATTTAGGGTAAATGTTCACATTCATTGGCTGTGAACCCTGTTTTCTGCACACACCTTTACACATGTGCATGTTCATGCATACACACACACACACACACACACACACACACACACTCACATTGCCCCCAGTGTTACCTTTACAGACAGATTCAGAATGTGGATAGAACTTGAGAAGTTGAATGGGTGAGCATCATGGTGGGGTTGTAACATTGTATGCTTTTTTTCCCTTCACCCCTGAAAAACACAATTTAAAAGCATCCCTGAGTAAGAGTCCAGCCATGGAAGCTAGAAATAGGATTTTTTTTTCTTGGTGTGTATGTGTGGGGGTGCACTGGGAATTGAAAACAGGGGCATTCTACTGCCTAGCTATACCCCCAACACTCGGTTTTTGTTTTGAAACAGGGCCTCACTAGGTTATCGAGAGTCTCACTTACATTGCTGAGGCTGGCCTAGAACCTCCGATTCTCCTGTCTCAGCCTTCCAAATACTGGGATTACAAGTGTTTGCCACCACTCCTGGCTAAGGTTCCTCATGATTATGTCAGTAGTATTTGTTTTCATAAAGAGGAAACCATGCATCCCAAGCTAGAGAAAAGCAAACCCAGCAGACACTTTGGGTTGCAGATACTTTTCCTCTACAGCAAAACAAAGTAGTTCAGACAGGTCACCAGGACCCAGATTACCAAATTCAACTCCCCATTTACCTCCAATGAGCCACAGGAACTGTGAGCAACACGGTTCACTTCTCTGTGTCTCGTTGTCATCTGCCGATGAGAATGATCCTTGCCATATTTAGTCCACCTGGTTATCTAGGGATCAAATGAAGCACTATATTTACAAGACACGAAGCAGTGCCTGGCAAAGGGTCAATGCTCAGTGGATTTCCAGTTTGCATCGTTATTTTCTGCACCACAAAGCATAGGATGTAGTGGATGTTTCTTTGTGAGCCTGGATCTGGGCCGGGGTTTGACACTGATGTGTTGGGTCCTTGGGTTCCGAGACTCGGCTCAGAAGGCAACACTAATTCCCCCAGCCCTGTTTTGATGTGTGACGCAGTCGTGGTATTCCCCCTCATGATCTGGAGTCTCAGTGCTGGGAAACAGGGTGGTCATGTGGGCTAAGGTAGCGCGAGGGGTTTTTGTTTTGTTTTTCAGGATCTCAGCAGTACTGTCCTGAGGTCTCACTGCTCTATACAGAGCCCGCATTGTTACTCTTCAGGAAAGTCTCATCTTGACTGACAAGCAGGTGAGTCTTGCTTCATTTCTTGCTGAAGGAGGAACTTTATCAGGCAAACAAATAGATCTCAAACTGCATCAGTACAGGTGACAATCGCTGACCTGCAGGTGGGTCCCCCTCGTCCCCTGCCACATACTCTGCCCCAGGTCCTTGACGTCTGCTGTCTTCACTTCTGGGGACACACTATTTCCTTAGTCAGTGCAATGGACTGAATGTTTGTGTCCCTTCGGAAAAAAGTATGTGCTGAAATCCTAATGCATCTCACAGAATTAGGAAGTGGAACATTTGGGAGGTGATCGCCTTGCCTTGCGGAGAGAGCTCTGGTCAATAGGATTGAGGCTCCTCCCCTTTTCACCATGCAAAGACACAGTGAGAAGTTGGGCAGTCTGCACCCAGCAGAACCTGACGGTGCCGGCATTGTGTTCTCAGACTTCCAGCCTCCAGAACTGTGAGAAATCAACCTCTGTTGTTTAAGAGCCACTCAGTGTTTGTATGGTACTGAGTTGCAACAGCCCTAACATAGTATATGGAGCAAAGTGAAATGGCACAAACCTGTAATCCCAGTAATTGGTGGGCTGAGAAAGGAAGATCACAGATTCAACACCAGCCTCAGAAATTTATCAAGACACTCAGCAACCTAGTGAGACCCTGTTTCAAACTAAAAAATAAAAATGGTTAAAGTTGTAGCTCAGTGGTAGAAAGCCCATCATTCATCTCTAGTACCACAAAAATACAAGAAATGGAAAACTCACCTCAGAATATGTGTCAGGAACTGTCTGCTTTTGCTCACTCATTAGTGATCTCTTGTAAGCACCTGCAGGTAGTCAGTTTTTGTATTTTGTCCATAGTCTGTGGTTATTATTTGCAGGAGAGTTGGCTCAATGGGATTTACTTAACTATACCTGAAGCAGAAATTATCCTTTCTCTTGTACTGTGCTTATGTTGTTTTGGTCATGAAAACTGTTTTTTCTCTTATGTAGTTAGTCTTGTCAATATCTTATTGCCTTTTATTTTGAGTCATAGTTAGAAAGCATTTTATTCTGTGTTCAAGGCATAGAGGAATTTACGTATTTTTTCTAATACTTACATGGATTGATTCATTTTAAAAATTTAGGTATCCACCAGATGTGGTGGCACATACCTATAATCCCAGTAGTTGGGAGGCTGAGACAGGAGGATTGCAGATTTGAAGCCAGCTTCAGCAACTTAGTGAGGACCTCAGATACTTAGTGAGACCCTGTTTCAAAATAAAAAATAAAATAGGGCTGGGGATATAGCTCAGATGTAGAACACCCCTGGGTTCCATCCCCAGAACTACAAAAAAGGTATCTATCTATTCCCATTATTTCACTATCTATTTGTAGGTTTAACACTTTTAATAATAGACTTTGTTACTTCATATCTTATATCTCTTTTTAAATATCTTTTTTCCTATCTAATGTACATTGTTTTTTAAATAATTCACATATTTTGTATCAACTTGTCTGATTCCAGAAAAAAAGATTGTTGTTTTATTTACTTGGACCTTAAATTTTTCAATGAACTTATGGAGAACTGATATCTTTGTAACGTTTAGATATCCTATCCAATAATAAAAAGGATGCTTTCCATTCAATCAATCTACTTTGGGATCCTTCTGGAAGGTTTAAGACTTTTCCTTATCATGCTTTTCTATGCATTTTAAGTCCTTTCCTGAAAACTATAAATTTTTGTTGTATTTATAAATAGAACTTTCTCCTCTATTATATACTCTGATTATTATTTATGTGAATAGAAGTTATTATTTATTTATTTATTTGAAAATCTGGGGGGAGTTGGAGATTTAACTCAAGACCTCATTCATATTAAGGATGTGCTCTACCTCTGAGCTAAAACCCAGCCCAACAGGCTATTGATTTTCATACATTAATGTCATGGTGTGCTACATTCCAAAACTCTTCTATTAATTAATTTAACATTGGTGAGATTCTCCCACCCCCAGCTCCCTCCTCACTCCCTCCTCTTTGTTGATTTTTGTCAAGGCCTTTTGTGTGTGTGTGTGTGTGTGTGTGTGTGTGTGTGTGTGTGTGTGTGTGTGTTGGAACTGAACACAGAGCCTTGTGCATGCAAAGCAAGTGCTCTATTGAGCTACATTCCCCAAAGGCTATTTTGTTTATTTTCAGTATTAGGGATTGAACCCAGGCCCTTGCAAATGATAGGCAAGTGCTCTACCACTAAGCCTCATCTCCAGTTGATTTTTATTTTTTATTTTGAAACAGTGTCTCACTAAGTTGTTCAGGTTGGCCTCAATTTGCAATCCTCCTGCCTTCACCTCCCAAGTAGCTGGGATTACAGGCATGCACCACCTCACATAGCTCCCCCAAAGGCTTTTTTTAAGCATCAATGAAAACAATCATATGAATTTTCTTTTAATATCAATGCAGTGAATTTTATTAATACATTTTATAATACTTAACTGTCCTTCATTCCTGGTATATGTCTCACGTGGTCATAGTGTAGTATTTTCTTAATGTCATGTTTCTAGTATAATTTATTTGACCCATGAGTTATGATAAAGAATGTTTTAAATTTCTAAGCATAAGCACTACATTTAATCATGTATTTATTACCGATTGCTGAAACCCACACGTACACACTTTGTGTAAGGACATGAAGAAAATTGTGAAGAATGTACACCTGAAATATATGGTTATCTGACAGAAGAAGAGTATTATAAATGAGAATTTGGGGGAATGGACTAACTTTTCTGTATATATCTTCATCTTACTTACTCCTTTTGGTATACACATATTAATTTAATAATTCAGGAGAACAATTTACTAAATTAATAAAAAATAATAAAAATTTCTATATGTTACCAGGGAATCACTAAGTGCCAGAATCCCTGATACATGTTCCTACATCATTTATATCCTTTGTTTCTGGCATGATTTACATGTTCTTGCCTTCATACTTTTATATTTGTGTCTCCCACACTAGGTTCTGAGCCCTCAGGAATGACATGATTCAGGTAAATTAATCCAAACACTGAACCTGTTCTGGCATGCAGTGGACTTTCAGGAAAGCTTTTTGATATGAAAGTCAAAGCTTCAGCTTGTATATTATGTTCTGGACGTGCAAGTGGAGGGAAGTGGCTGGATACATAAAAATAAACGTGCAAGGCCAGCTAGTCTAAGTGGAAGTTGTGAGCTCACAGGTGAGCAGCCCCCTTTCCATAAGTGTAATCACTCCCCTCAGAACGGAAGCTCATGAAGGACCAGGCATTCCTATCAGAACTTGGAGTACTGGAACAAATCTACACTGAGTTTTAACTCCACCACTCTCGGGCCTTCTGAAAAACTTCATCCCATGATCCCGTAAGAATGATTTTTGGTGGTTTTATCCTTAAGCTACTTTTCCTGGCCCAGACAGGGATTGGGGTCCTGGGGAATACCTTTCTTCTCTCAGCCTACGCCTCCACATCCTGTACTGGCCGTGCACCGAGGCCCACCCATCTGATTCTCACCAACATGGCGGTGGCCAACTTCTTGATTCTTCTCATCAAGGGAATTCCCCAGATGATACTAATTTGGGGAGTGACACCCAACCTGGGAAACACTGGGTGTAAGTTTACCTTTTATATCCACAGAGTGGCCCGGGGACTTTCTCTCTGCACCACTTGCCTCTTGAGCAATTTTCAGGCAATCACCATCAGCCCCAGCACTGGTGGGTGGATGGGACACAAAGACCATACTTGCAAGAACATCAGTTTCTTCTGCCTTCTGTGTTGGGTCTCCAACTTGCTGCTAAACTTTTTCATTCCTATGAATATTGAGGGCCTTCAGCACATCCACAATTCTACCAAGACTCGGGATTACGGAATGTGCTCTTCTGAAAGTCCTAAAGCATCTGCTGCCAAATACAAAATTTTGTTGACTTTCCCAGATGTTGTGTTCCTGGCACTCATGGCTGGGGCCAGCATCTACATGGTCCTCCTCTTACACAGACACCACCAGAGAGTGCGGCACATCCGCACCTACAGCAGCATCCACAGATTCTCCCCTGAGGCCAAAGCCACTCAAACCATCCTGCTTCTAGCAGGCACCTTCATTTTGTTTTATTTCATCAATTCTATCCTTGCAATTTATAGTACTGATTATTACACATCTCACCTCTGGCTACAGCACACTACCACTTTCCTAGCTGCATGTTATCCTGCCCTCAGCCCCCTGATACTGATGCTTCGAGATCCTCAAGCACCAACTTTCTGCTCTTAGGGGTTAAAAAGAACTACGAAATTGTTGGTGGTTCCATTCACAATGGCTATTCATTTATTCAAGTAGGGATGTGTGAATGTCTAGAACATGAAAGATACAGCCCCCAAATACTGACGATAAAAAAATTCCTATGAGATGGGCATGGTGGCCTGTAATCCAAGCTACTTGGGAAGATGAGACAGGAGGATCTCAAGTTAGAGGCCAGCCTGTGCAACTTAGCAATGCCCTGACTACAATGCACCAATAAAAGCATGTAAAAAAAATTAAAAAATGAAACAAAATAATAATAATAATAATAATAATAAAAAAAAAAGGGCTAGGAGTGTAGCTCAGTAGTTGGTAGCTGATGTTGACTGAGCCATGTAGAGACTTTCAGCTTTACTTAGAAGGTGGACATACAACCAAATGAACTTAACACTGTGTGTTAGCATCATGCTGATGCTTTCTGGTTGTAATATTTTGAAATATTTGTTTTGTTTGTATCTGTTCGAAATGTTGACGTAACTATCAAGGAAAGTTGGGGTAGAAATAATTTTAAGACATGTTAGAATTTTTAATGGTTTTATTGGAACAATTCTTCAATTTGATGTAATATTGTATATTAATAAATAGTAATGGCTTTATGTGCCAACTACAACTATTACCCATGGGAAGTCATTTAATCATTGTAAGATTTCAGGTATTTACCTGTAAAATTAATAAATTGTATCCTATGATATTATTGTGCAAAAATAAACGAGGTGATGGGTTGCTGCTTCCAGAATGAAGGACTCTGAAAATCTGTTGGTCCATAAAAGTGACATAAATGCTAGCAAAATTAGCAAAGTTGGGTTTTTTAAACTCTAGAAATTAAGCAAAAGCTTCAATAGAATTTTGAACCTCCATAAACCAGTGGGGTTTGTGGATTTTTTAATATGATCTACTCCCTCCCCACTCTCCCCAGCTCTACACTACCTTTACAAAACTGTAGTCTCATCAGAGACAGAACCAGGAGAACCATCAGCCTCTCAATGACAAGAGGGCCAAATAAGCCTGGAAACCCTCAAACCCCCCTCCTCAGAGCAGTGTCATTATGTGACCTGCTTGCAGCTCCATTCATTGTCCTAAGGCATTCTTTGACCTAACTCACAGCTCAAGCTGAAAGAAAAGCCCTATATCAAAGCACTAGTCAGAAACAATCAGCTTCCGTTGTTTAACACTGCAGCTGGGAGTGGTGGCAAAGGCCTGTAATCCCAGTACTTGGGAGGCTGAGACAGGAGGATTGCAGGTTAAAGGCCGGTGCTCCATAACTTAGAGAGACCATTTCACAAAAATAAAGTAGGGCTGGGGATGCAGCTCAGTGGTAGAGCACCCCTGGGTTCAATCCCCAGCAACACACACACACACACACACACACACACACAAAGGATACAGATGAGAAGATGTATACATCAAGGTAGGGGAGAAGGGGTGTGGGGCTCCCTTGCTCCTTCTTGGTGTGTCACCCTCCAGGAACCTCCATATATTCAGTTATCCAGAAGCTTCCCAAAAGCCGTCTGTGGGGGGGAGCTTCTTTACTTAGGGTTGATTGCATCATTGGCTATTAGTGATCAGCTTAACCTTCAGCCCCTGGTCCCTCTCCCAGAGGGTGGGAGATGGGACTGAAAGTTTCAACCCTACGATTCTGCCTTGGTGTTTCTGGCAACCCATACTTATCCCGAAGCTACCTAGGGACTACCAGCCATCTGTTAACTCATTAACATACAAAAAGTTTCTTTTCAGAAGTTTAAGAGTTGAATGCCAGGCTGGGCACAGGTGGCACTCACCTGTAGTGCAGCTACCCAGGAGGCTGAGGTAGGAGGATTGCAAATTCAAGGCCAGCCTGAGCAATTTAGAGAGACTCTGTCTCAAAATACAAAGGGCTGGGGGTGTAGCTCAGTGGTAGAGGGTGTGCTAGCTCCAGGCCCTGGGTTCCATCTCTAATACCATGCAGGGTGGGGGAGGTGGGAAAGGAGAGGGAGTTGAGTACCAAAGAATGGGGAATAACTGGAGGTTTAGGGCAGGGGCCAGGGTGATCCTTCTCAGTTCTTGGGTATAGTTCCTAAGATCAGGGCACTACCCCTGCACAGGAACAGATCACATTCGAAGCAGGTTCATTGTACAACCAAAGTACAGTACACCCTGGGAGGCCAGTCGAGAGATCTGGGAAGAACCTGCTGCCCCACAGAACAAGACAAGCAATGGGCAGATCTACTGACCTGAAGCAGTTAGGCTTTGGGGGTTTTGTTAGAACATAGGGTGGGATCTCTGAATGGTGTGAAACCATTCACAGGTAACCATGCCTTTGTTGTTTGGGCAGGTAACCATGCCTTTTCCAGCCAGCACTGGTGCAGAACCTGCCCTCTCTTAGGAGGTCTCGTGCCCGCATGTGAAAAATGAGGGTATGCACCTGTGCACTTGGGTCATTTTTTACCCTTTCTGGTCTAGCGCCCCCCAGTGGAAGGTCAAATAGCACCCGACCCTAGGAGCAGCTTGTGGCGCATGCGCCACCCTGAGACCATGCCATGTGCCATTAATTAGCAAGGACTGTGCTGGGCCCCTTTGTGGAGTGGAGAGGAGACAAATCAATTGCCAATTCAAGGAACTTTACTCACATAACTGAAGGAATAAGGAAAAAACAACCCTAGCAAAAACAACCATCTGGCCACCCCCAACCAAAGACAAAGCAAAAAAAGGAAGCCATATAAATGGCAAATAAATCTTTTACTGACACTGACCCAACCACGAGAGATGACCTGATGATAACCTGACATGCTAATGAAGGATTGAAAACTGCACCAGCTTTACTCAGTCAACACCTAACTATGCTAATCCTCCTTTAGGTCCTCCATGGCTGAACCCCCCACATCCCCAAGACATAAAAACATCCACCCTAGGCTGTACGGGTGGCTCTGCTCTGCCAGAAAGGGTCCCTCCCAAGCTTGCATTAAAGCTTTCTCTTTATGCTGACGAGCCACATCTTTTGTTTTTTCCTAAAACCAGTCACGTGAGAATATAATTAACTCTTTTCTATCAAAGGATTAGCTTAACTTAAAGTTAAAACTCCATTTTGTAAAACCACCATTTCGTAACCTTGTATAAGTTCCTGTTTCTTTGTAGGTTTCCACTTTCTGAAAACTGCAAATGTCAACCCCTCTCCCAGCATTCTGTTCTAGACAACTAGCCAATCACGTAAGACTGTGAAGCCACGCTCCCACCAATAGTAGTTTGGTGCAGAAAACTGCATATGCTTGCTTACCAGACTTTCATTGGTGGCATACCCTTTTAACAAAAAGTAAAGATTTGCCTTGCTGAGCAACTATCAAGTGTTTGCTTCTATTGCCAGTTCACATTTCCCACAATTTGGGGGCACACCAGGAATGTCATTATGGGGACTGCAGGGACCCCTCTCTGGAGGAGATGTGTCCTGATGCCAAGTCTCGGTGGCCTTTGAGGGAAGTGACACCCACCCAGGCCGACTCATTAAGTCAGCAGCAAGGGAAGGGCCCCAGCAAGCACTGCAGTGACCAGGTAACTCCAGGCACAGACAAAGGTATGAAACCTTCAGAAAGAAGTAACACCTTGATGGTCAGAGCATCTCGGAGGTTGTTTGTATGTACTGGCAGGGACACACAACCAGGGGGCTGAGATAGTTGGAGTGCAGGAAACCTTCAGGCAGAAAGGAAGGTTGAGCCTTTATTGGGTATAGAAAAGAAAGGGACCTAAAATAACAAAATTAAGGACAAAATGTTTTATGATAGTCCCTTAGCCCTAATGTTACAATATTGGGAAAATTTTAATGTTACAAAATTGGGGAAAAGCATGAAAATTTTTCCTCTGGGGCTTCTGCCACATGTTCTTACAGGTTCCGATCAGGCATTTTGATTCTACATGGCTTACAGATATACTTAGACCGTGACATGCCTCTGCAAATAAAAAAAAATTAAAAAGGCAAGGAAGCCACAGTGGCTGGGGTACCCATGTGCATTGGAAGGAAATGGAGCAAGCAAACAGAGGAGGAAACTGAAAAGAGAGCAGCGCCCCCTGCCACAGCCACAGTTGCTGGCATTGAGATGCGGACTTAGATAAAGGCTTCCAGGCTACCCTGGGATTACATGATCCCACAGCACTGTGGGCACCAAACCACCTATATATGGAGTGCAAAGCCATTTCCCTGCCGGCTGATGCATTGATGCCACAGTGGTGAGGGGAACAGATGACATAAAGGTTGCAACCAGCCCCACTTCCTTGTGCACAGTGCTGAAAGCTGAGGTATGCACATGCACACAGGAATGTGACCAGGTGGTCCACAGCCCCATGAGAAAAACAAGGGTTTTTCTCCACAGTCAACATGCAGATACAGCCATGTGAGGGGTTCAGATCGAGTGTGAATCACTATCAATCCCTGAGCAGAGACCCCAGCCCTGAATTTCACTCCAAAAGTAAATCCTGAGTTAAAATATTTTAACTTTTATGTAACTGTGATGTTAACTATTACTGGCTTCTTGGTAAGTTAAATATATTTGTGCTTCCTAAGTATCTTCTAAAATGCAAAGCTTAAGAGGACACTTTACCAAGTTGGTGTCCTCTAAGCAAAAAAATTGTTAAGAGTGATAGCTTTTTTTAGGTTTACATTTGTGTGCTCCTAAATTGTATTATGACTATCTTTCAGCAAAGATAATTAGAGGAGACCAAACACTTGGCATTCCAAACCATGCTACTCTGATTAAAAAATTGGGTACCTAAATAGTGTTTTGATAGCCATTACCTGGAAAACAGGCTATAATATTGACCCCCTATTCATTAAAAAGGATTGTTGAAACTGGTCTTCTGGATGTTCAACAACTGAGGCTTAGAGGACAATCAGGAAATAAAAGGGCTAAGGAGAGAACAGCCAATATTTTGGCCCTTGCCCTCCAAGGTCAAATGCAACCCAGGGAATGATGGGACTTCTAAGGGCTCTGCAATTCTGGTTAAGTCACCCACACTACTGATCAGGGGAATTGTGAAGACCTCACAAAGACTTAGAGCCACCAGTGCATATTCTGTGAAAATGAGGGTCACTGGAGTGGGGAATGTCCCCAGTGCTTTGAGGAAAGCCATGTGGTTAGTAAGACTATGGCCCATCCTGGCAGATGGCACAACTGGTAACGGAAAAGCCTCACAAAGTCCCTAAGAGTAACCCTGAGGAGCCCTTAACAACAAAATAATTTTATAAAAATTTATGTGTACCCAACATAGGACTACCTACTTTGTCTTAGATACCTAGCAGAAAAATACAACCAAAAACAAGTGTGCTATTCTAGGGTATTAAGAAAGAGCCATACTCATGCAGTCATTTAAAAGATACCCACATAATTAACTAGACATCTTCTGACTTTAGCTACCCCTAATATTCTTCATTATAATTTATAATGGTACTTTTGTTTTTAAGCTCACAGAAGAAATATATAATATGTTACTAGTGCCCAAAACCTCTCTCCATTGAAATCATTATAAGATGCTATAAAACTAAACCTGTCTCTCTTGAGGTTTTGCAGGTCCAGGACCACTGGACACCATAAAAAGAAAAATTCTTGTTCCTGTAAGCTACTGGATGATCTATGAGTCCTACTAAAAATTAAAAACTAAAATCTGTTTAAGCTAATTTCCCTTATGTACTATATACAAGGAACCTTGCTTCTTTCCACTCTTATGGAACTTTTTCCTTTGTGTTATAGGAATTTCTAAAATACTTAAAGGGTTATTGTAATCTCCCATAAAGTGGAAAAGAATATGGCAGTTTTACATCTAAAGGAAAAACAAAATGCTTGGTTTACAGATGACTCTGCCAAATATGTAAAAACAGAAGATACTAGTGGCTAATCCTTATAATAAGCAAATTATTAGTACTAATGAACAGGGTGATAATAGTTGATATACAAAATTCTATGCCGTGTTTTAGGTTTTGTGACATGAGGCCTTTTCAAAATAATATATATTCTCTCTCTCTCTCTCTCTCTCTCTCTCTCTTTCTCCTTACAGATGGATTGGCTACCTGGTTTCCAGTTTGAAATGCTAATCAGTGGATGGTTCAGAGTAATGAGTTGAAAACAATTGCAGCAATATATTTGTATATTGTACAATGTATTAACATGTCAGTTCGTCATGTAGATGCTCACTGCAACTGCATTACCATCAAAAGCAGATGAATGGCTTTGTTGACCAGCAATAATGAGGCTTGTAAAAATCAACTCAGCAGCTCTATCGACAGACTTGGCACAATGGGCACAACAAAAACCTTAGGCACATAGGAGGGAAAAAACCCTAATGATCCTCATGTTTTTGAGGCTGTATCCTTAGCTCTTGACCTGGCTGTCAAGAACCCCACTAAATAACTGAGGCCAGTTTCTCTGTCTCCTTTAGGTCCGTTAGAATGAGACTTTTGATCCCTGGTGAGGCAGAGACAACAACTCCTTTGTGCATTCTGAAGCACAAACTATAGAAATGGAGACAAGATATCATGAGACAAATGCGGTAGAATGGACCAGATATTCTGTCCATACCTTATGCTTGTGGGGCAGGAAGGCCTGAGGTCCAGGTGGTTCTCTTGCCACTTGGATGGGATACATACTCTGCTGGAATGTCATACATGTTGGCTTTGTTTCAAGATGAAACTCCCTGGGAAAAAATGAGAGTTGTACTCAACTCTCACACCCCTTCCCTAAAGTTTGGACACCTCCTGAGGACCCTATGTGAATCCAAGACCCCAAGAATGTAACCTATACTTCCTGCTTCTCCAGGTAGTAGGGGTAGGGAAGTATACAAACTTTGGGGGCAATTGGTCCAAGTACATTCACACACTGATCTCCTCTGAACAGGCCAATTTCCCCACTCGTAATGTTCCACAAGCTGATGTCTGGTGGTATTGAGGGGAAAATGAAATCCTAACCATCTTGCCTGAAGATTAGAGCAGCACTTGTACTCTTGTCCAATTGGCTATCCCTTTTACCCTAGCATTTCAAAATTTTAGTAAGACCTCTAATCTTAAAGGTCAAACTAAACAAAATGCCCCCAAAAAGATATATAGATTATCGATGATAGATAAAGATAGATATAGATATAGATATAGATATATAGGTAGATATAGATATGGTATAGATATAGATATAGATATAGATATATAGATAGATATAGATAAAGATACAGATACAGATATAGATATAGATATAGATATAGATATAGATATATGTTGAGAGCCATCTTACAACCACACACTGAGATTAACATTTTGGACTGGCTCAAGCTGAGTACATAGTATTTGGCTGGGTGGGATTTGTCTACAAGCGGACAAATCCCAAGGGACCTGATGTAATTGATAAGAGTGTGGTCTTTGAGTCTTCTCCACCCAGTAATGTTTAACCTTTCCTTCCTCTAAACTTGTCACATGATTACCTCACTGTCTTAACCCATGACATTTGACTGGCTTCTGTGTTTAATCATCTTTTATGATGCCTTGTTTAAAGTTCCTATAAAAGTAAAGTGCTGGCTGCAGATGTCCAGGAGAATTGTCAGCTACCTCCTCTCCAACCACCCCACATATTCCTATTATTAAATATAATTTTCTCCATATCCATATTATCATATCTGACTCTGCTACAATCATTTTCGTGCAAGAGACTTCTTTTTAGTAGCCATCTGGAGCAGCAACCTTCCATGGCAGGATGATGGAACAAGTAGTAACCGCTGTAAGTGGCATTCCAACATGGGCTGGGAAACCTTAGAGTTCTGGTGAGTTGCTCACATCCTTTTAGCTGCCAAGGTCACTACCAGCTTGAAAGAGTAGGTGTTTTTCACAGTTGCATAACACATGGGGAATTATTTGTCTCTTATACAAAATTACTCTGCTTTGCTTCTACAGGGGATAAAGGTATCCGTTGCTGTTTTCTCTGCCTGGGCTCTCATTAAAGCTTGCTTAAAACCTTTTACAGATTTTCTTGAATTGGCCTTTGACAATGCTAATCAGGGTGTTAAAAATGCCTTTTCTTCTGTGGTTCAGACAGAACAGAACAACATAAGCAATCTGTTTACACTACAGGCCTGGATCAAGTCCTTAAACAGCATACTGGTTCCAAAATTCAGTGTTATAAATGTAAAAAATATGACCATACCCAAAAACAATGTACTAACTTTAACCCAAGGGTTAATGTTACCACTGCTCCAGAAACCTCCAGAAATATGCCCTCGTTGTAAAAAGAGAAAACATTGGGCCAAGCAATGCCACTCTAAATTTGATAATCAGGAAAATCTACTTTCAGAAAACAACAACAACAAAATAGGCCATTCCCGAGAATATTTCCAGTAAGCAACAAATAATCGCATCGCTCAGTCCAACAATTGCTGGAAGTTGAAGATTAGATTTGCCTGTAAGCACAGACATAATTATTACCTTTGCTTAAAATAATGTTTGGCTTTTAAAATATAATGAGAAATAAATATCTCAAACTTTAAGTTCTTGTTATCCAGTTTTGCTCTAATATTAATTTAAAATAAAGGTTTAGCCAGGTGTGGTGGTGCACGCTTGTAATCCCAGTACTTGGGAGGCTGAGACAGGAGGATCGCAGGTTCACGGCCAGCCTCAGCTACTTAGTGAGGCCCTCTGCAACTTAGTGAGACCCTGTTTCAAAATAAAGAATAAGAGATAGGACTGGGGGTATAGCTTGGAGGTATAATGCCCGTGGGTTCAATCCCCAGTACCACAAAAATAAAATAAAATAGGTTTATTCTAAAAATAATTTAAAAATCTAAATATTTGGGGTTTTCCCCCTAAAAAAATAAGCGGTGGTAATGTCTGATGTATAGTCTTTCTCAAGGCGACAAGTGGCCACCTAAATCATTTGATTTAGTGTCAGCCTTGACGGGTGGACTCTGCCTCAGACATCCCCTGCTGTATACATTTTCATATTTGTGTCCATCTTGTAGTCTGTTGCTCACTGGCACAAAATCGATATCTATAATAGGTTCTGTTTTAAAATCTAAAACTTTAAAATCTAAAAATTTAAAACTTTCTGTTTTAAAATCTAAAAATTTAAAATCTAAAATTCTGGCACAATGCTTAGTACCCTGTCAGCAAAAACAAGATACATGGCAAATTAAAGCTATAGGATATTTGATTTCTGTCTATTTTTATGTATGTTTGTACATGTTAGTGTACTGTCTGTCTATGGTACCAAAAATTGGCTTTCAAATAAATGAATACACATAAGTTAAACAAAATATTAACAACAACAACTAAAATGGATATAAATACCTTTCAATTCACATGACCTAAATTCTTAAAAAATAATTTAAATTTGTTGATAAAAATAAGACTAAAATATATTATTAAAAATTATTAGCATGATTTCTTTTCAGGATGATTGCCAATCAGGATTGTATCTGTCTATTTTTGTTAGATGTTTAAAGTATAATGGCCGCTGGGTGTGGTGGTGCACGCTTGTAATCCCAGTACTTGGGAGGCGGAGACCGGAGGATGCTGGTTCGCTGCCAGCCTCAGATACTTAGTGAGGCCCTCCGCAACTTCGTGAGACCCGGTTTCAAAATAAAGTATAAAAAATATGGCCGGGGGTGTAGCTCGGAGGTAGAACGCCCCTGGGTTCAATCCCCGGTACTGCAAAAAAAAAAAAAAAAAGTATAATGACCATTTTCATTTAGGCTTTTTCCTTTACTGGAAAAAAGACTTAAAATACTAACTGTGCTTGTTTAATATCTTGATTTTCACAAATAATCTAAAACAGCTATTAAAATTGGTAAATTAGGTATATATAAATGGTATAAGCTTTTGTAAATGTCTGGCCTTAAAATATCTAAATTGTGTAAGTTAAAATGCTAAATATCAATTACAAAATATATTCTTGGACTTTTTAACACCAAGAAAGGACAATATATCTAAGTCTATCAAATATATTTAGGATTGCCTTCTTTTGGACATTAACTAAAACTACTGAGTAAAATTTTTAATTAAAATATGATTCTACATATAAAAGGCTAAAGAATTTTAGGCTGTATTTTGATTAACAACTATTAAAAACATAAAGTATTTTATCTTACCAAAATAAGGTAGAGACTTCTTTTCGGTAGCTGCCTGGAGCAGCAACCTTCCATGGCAAGACCACGGAACAAGTAGCATCCGCTATAGATATAGACGACATAGACATAGATATAGATAGATAGATTAGATAGATAGATAGATAGATAGATAGATGTAGATAGATATAGATATAAATAGATATGCCATTGGAGTAACTACAGGAATACCAAATAAAATTAAAGCAAGAAATCAGATAGCAGCTGGATTTGAATCAGCACTCTCTTGGTGGTCCACCATTAATAAAAATGTAGATTGTATTAATTTTATATATATTACAATCAGCAGAGTTGTAAATTATACAAGGCATGTAATAAAAGGGATAGCTGAACAATTAGATGCCACCAGCAGGATGACCTGGAAAATCATTTAGTTCTAGATATGAATTAGCTGAGAATCCTGGAGCTGATGATCCTTTCCCAATCTATTAAAACAATGGTTTGGGAAATGGAAAGGAATAAGGGCCTTGGGAAAAGGAAAGGAATAGGACATCGGTCCTAACATCCCTCATTATAATATTCAGAGTAATGACCCTAGTAGGATGCTATAGAATCCCCTGTGCTAGGGGCCTAATCCAGGGGCTAACAGGAACAGCTCTCAAAATAATCTCTTCTTAGACACCATTGAGAGCAAAAGTCATAGTATGCTAACAGAATTTGAAGAAAAGAGTAGTGATGTATGATATAAAGGATGAAATTGTGAGAATATAATTAAGTCTTTTCTTTCAAAAGATTAGCTTAACTTAAAGTAACTCCATTTTGTAAAACCACCATTTCGTAGCCTTTGTAAAACCACCATTTTGTACACCATTTTGTTTTAACCACCATTTTGTATAAGTTCCTGGTTCTTTGTAAATTTCCACTTCCTAAAAACTGCAAATGTCAACCCCTCCCCCAGCATTTCATTCTAGATGAATTAGCGAATTGCGAAAGTCTGTGAAACCACACTCCCACTGTGACGGACCAGCTCAGCCGGAGAGCAGAGACCGACGGGACAGGGGTCTCGGGAAGGTGGGCAAGGAGTTGGCGATGAGTGACAAACAGACACAACTCAAGGAGGTTGCATCTGAGTGTATTTTGCAAAGTTTCAGGCAAGGATTTTATACACAATGATTAAGGAAACAAAATACATCATCAGCTGATTGTTCATGCTTGTGGTTTATACAATTTTAATGTTTTTTTAAGAAATAACAGTGCAAAGCTATGAGAGCAGATAATCGTCAGAGCATACGTGGCGTTTGGCATAATGTTGTGGGCAGCTGCTAGACGTAACAGTGCAAATCGTCAGAGCATACATCTCATTTGGCATAATGCCGTGGGCGGCTGCTAGACATAGTTTTGGCACTAGATTATCTATGATGAGAACTGGGGTTATGGCTACAGGGCAAGAGTTCAAAGCTTAACATAGTGCCTTTTATCGCTCTTTTACTATAAACTTTTATAATTTCCTTTGTTCTAAATTTCTAAATCTTTTTTAGACCATCTCTAAAATCATTTCCATGAAGTTTCCACAAAATGTTCTTTCTGTTGTAATTTATCTACAACTGTCCTTGAGCCCCACTCTGTTCTTCTGGGCTAATGTAAGCAAGAGCGCGGGAGTGTTCTGGGCCAAAGTTATATAGTTATGAGTTTGCCTTCCTGGGAAAGATTCGTCTGTTTTACTCATAGGGCACAGTTGATAATTTGGAGAACACTGTACTCACTGAGCCATATCTATTAAAGATTAAGAGAATCATTGACAAGAAGGTTACAACAAAGAGAGAAGAACACAGAGGATTTTTGCCAGGCCATCTTCCTCTTCCGCCTGCACCTAGGAGTCATGTCCCCTAGGTGGGTGAGGTCACTTGCACCTCCTAGATCGAAGAACAATCAAGTCTCTCCTCAGATAGCCTTCAGCTATAGAAATGTATAGCACTTTTAACAACAAGTCTTAATCGTCCTGTTTGGCAAAGCTTATACCTCTCAAGGCTGTGTTTGCTTCTATGAGCCTGAAGCCAAAGAAATGGCTCCCGACATCCCACCAATAGGAGTACGGTGCAGAAATCCACTTTAGGGATAAAAACTGAGCTGGTTTCCTGCTCAGTGTGCTTGCTTACCAGACTTTTCTTGATGGCACACTCTTTTTGCAAAAAGTAAAAATCTGTCTTGCTGAGTGACTATTGAGTGTTTGTTTTTATCACCAATTCACATTTCTCACAGTCAGGGGTTTCTTGATGGCTATTCCCCTCCTACCCTGCTTATTTCCAGCTAACCACCTAGCTAATATTACCAAATATATATTTGGGGGGGGGAGTACTGGGGATTGAATCCATGGGCATTCTACCTCCAAGCTACACCCACAGCCCTATTTTTATTTTTATTTTGAAACAGGGTCTTGTAAGTTGATGAGAGTATCACTACTTGTTGAGACTGTCCCCAAACCTTTGATCCTCCTGTCTCAGCCTCCCAAGTACTGGGATTATAGACGTGTGCCACCACACTCAGCACCAAATACATATTTCACAATATCACAAAAGGAGTAAATAGAAACCATCCCTGAGGGGGACTCTAGGACAGGTGTAACACAAAAAGACTTTAAATCAGCCATTATAAAATGTTCAAATAAACTGAGAAATATATAAAGACTACAGAGAAGTACTACAATGATGTCTCACTAAATATGCAACATCAAAAAGAGGGAGAAATGATTTTTAAAATTTTCTACAGGTGTTCATCAGAAGATTTGAGCTGGCAGAAGAAAGAATAAAGAAAAATGAGCATAGGTTACTAAAGATTATCCAGTCTGAGGAACAGGAAAATGAAAGAAAAAATGTGAAAGGACAAAGTGAACATGCTACTCAAGTCTTTGGGTCCCATGCTCTGAGGATCCCAACAGACTAGGCTTGGCCACCTGTCCCAAAATGCCAATCAGAGAGATGAGAAACGGTGAAGGGCAGGGAAGGAGTTTTAATCAGCATGGCCACACCTGGAAGAACAGAAACAGAGAAACAGTGACCAGAGATCCATCTTCAAGAGACTGGCAGAAGTTTTGAGATTTTTCAGGAGAGGACAAAGGCAAGGGTTGAGGGCTTGCATGGCTCGGGGTTTGCACAGCTAGTAGAGTAAGTCATCTTGCCAGGCCATGGAATGGTTGTTCATTATCTCAGAATTGATTCTGTGAAATTCTGGGAAAATCATCATCACTTGAGGGGATGATTCAATTCTCATGGTGAAATGGTTGCTCCTGCCTGGGGGGCATCCTCGGTTCCCTCCCAGGGTAATTGATCTGACTTTAGGGGGCACACCAATCATGAACCGATGCTGTTGCTTGGAGGTAATTTTCTGTTCCTTGTCGTAAAGATGACTATCAACCAGGTCTATTGTTCCTGGAATCTGAGGTGACTGCAGAAGAAAGTAGCTCAAGAAAAAAAAAAAAGTTAAAAAGGCAAATGGAGTCAGAGATCAACAAAAGGGAGATGATTAGGCCACTGACTGGGCTGTCCTTCAAAAAAGCCCCAGAGACCTATGTTACACCCTCAAGCATATCAACATATGCATAATAGAAGTTCAAGAAGGTGATGAGAGAGAATAAGGAATAGAAAGAATGTAGAAGAAACAATGGCCAAAGACTTCCCAATTTTTTTCCCATACTGGAGATTAAACCCAGGTGCATTCTATCTCCAAGCTATACCCCAACCCTTTTTTAAATTTTGAAACAAGGTCTCACGAAGATGCTGAAGGTCTTGCTAAATTGCTGTAGCTGGCCTTGAACCTGGGATCTTCCAGTCTCACCCTCCCAAGTACTGGGTTTATAGGCTGTGCCACCATGCCTGGCTTGCTTTTACAATATTTTGACTTGGTAATGGGATGAGAGGTGGTGTAGAACAACAGCATAACCTATATATAAATCTTTGTCATGATCCCTTCTTTTGAGATGGACTTGGGATTTGCCTTCTGACTCCCGTAGTCTAGACAGCTATCATGAGTACAGTGTTTACTATGATTTGATAATCTACAATGATCTCTAGAGACTGTGACAGACTATATTTTCCACAGGAAGCTATGCTATACATTTATCCCATCCCACATGTCCTCCTTACAGGCCACTCACACTCCTCCCACTGACGGGAGGTGTGCATTTCTCCTCCCCTTGGATCTGGCCCAGAACCTGTGACTCCCTTTGAGGCAGGAGCCAGGTTATGTCCTTGAATATGGACAGGGACAAGATAGAAGAATAAAGCTTTCTTCACAGGCTCCCTCTGAGGTAAACAAAGCAGGGCCTCTCCCAGCAGCTAAGACCACAAGATAAGGCAGCTAAGTCCAGCAAGATGGCACCACCCAGTCCCAGTCACATAGGGCCCAAGATGGTGCCACCCAGTCCCAACCATGTGGGGCCTAAGATGGCACCACCCGGCTTCTGCCATGTGGAGCCCAAGACAGCGCCACCCAGTCCCAGCTACAGAGAGGCTAATACAGGAAATCTAGCTCTGAAAGCAGAATAAAACCTGACCTGAGCCCCCATATTTGTACCCCTGCCTGTTACTGATCCAATCAAAACCCATCCCACAGGGGCTATATAATCTGTATGATGACACCATTCCGGGCTCAGACCTGGAGCTTTGCTCACTGAGCCTCATTGGTGAATAGAGACCTGCTTTATCCTATTCCGGCCTCTGTTTCTTGTCCTCTGTGGACCAAGCCTTCTGCAACATTTTGGCGTGCCACCCAGGAGTCAATTTCAGGCCAGTCTGGTCCCAGAGATGGGACCCAGGGCAATTTGCCTCCTCCCGCCTGTATCTTAATCTCATGATTGGGAATTTTGGAAAGGCTTATACAGGTGTTTATGGATTCAAGCTAACCCCAGGAAGGTTGCGCACTCAGTGTGAAGTAAAATGGCCGACCTTAAGAGAAGATTGGCCACCAGAATAGATCCAGGAATCACCCAATGCATTTGGGATCAAGTAACAGGCACCCAGAACATTTGGACCATTTCTCTTACATTGACACTTGACACTTGGCTCCAGTTGGTTCAGAACCGTCCCCCACCCCCACCCCCCAATGGCTGTGAGGTCTAATCTCCCAGATCTTAGTCACCAAAAGGAAGGACTCTAGTGGTCAGTCAGGAAGTCAATCAGGAAACTGGAGGCAGTAACAAGGTGAAGCCCAACTACCACCCATTTTGGCCCCCAGAGGAACTAGACCTGCCACTATTGTGTGTCTCCCAGACACTACAGCTACCCCAGCAGAAGCCCTAAACCCCCAGGCTTATGCTCAAGAATGCCTTCCAGCAACAGACCCCAGTAGAACCCAAATGATCCCAG
Organism: Glis glis; assembly: GCA_004027185.1. Lineage (NCBI taxonomy): Eukaryota > Metazoa > Chordata > Mammalia > Rodentia > Gliridae > Glis > Glis glis. The sequence goes on from PVJS01015245.1 coordinate 24,422, forward strand.
AGACATGGCAAAACTAGAGGCATACTGAGTCCCTCCTCCAGGGACTTCAAAAGGGGGGATCCAAGGCCACCAACATTGCCAGGGTTGGGGAGGTCCTTCAGAAGCCTGATAAGAGCCCCAGTGTCTTTTATGAGCAGCTCTGCAAAGCATATCGCACCTTCACTCCATTTGACCCCGAAGTACCCAAAAACCAACAAATGGTTAACGCTGCCTTTGTCAGCCAGAGTGCTAGTGACATCCTCCACAAACTATGGAGGCTGAAAGGATTTGTAGGAATGAATGCTTCCTAGCTCCTTGAGGTAGCAAGCAAGGTTTTCATCAACCACAATATTGAAGAAAAATGAGAAACAGATCAGAAAATGTGGTGAATGGCCAACTTCATCACAGCAGCATTCTGTGATGAGCCAAACTGAAAACCAACTGGTCAAGGGCCCCCTCATCCCTGACAGCAGGGCCACCCAAAGGAAAGAGGGTGCCTCTCTGCCAAGACCAATGTTCATTTTGCAAATAAATTGGGCACTAGAAGAACGAATGCCCTAAGAAAGGTCAAGAGCCCCATGAGGAGTCATCAGGTCCTCTTCTAGCAGTTGGCCAGGCTGGTTTGTTCAATGACTGAAGGGGACAAGGTCCCGAAGCCCCTGAGGAGGCCATGGTCTGAATGACCGTGGGGGAGTGTAACATCTGGTTCCTTGTGGATACTGGGGCAGAACACTCAGTGGTCACTGGTCCAATAGCCCCCTCACCAACCAACATGTTGACATAATTGAAGCAACTGGGAAAGTCTCCAAGCAAACATTTTTCACCCTCCGCAAATGTACCCTAGGGGAAAGAGAAGTTATTCACCAATTCCTATATATGCCAGACTGTCCAGTTCCACACCTGGGTCAGGACCTCCTCAGAAAACTCAGAGTAACCATCGCTTTCTCAGAGAAGGGTAAAATGAAGTTGTCAGTACCAACCTCTCAGCCGATTAGCTTCCTGCAAATGCCCCAAGAAAAAGAGTACAGACTGTTTGAGGGGCAAAAAGGGGGGTTCCATCAGCCCAGAGGTTGCAGCCTAGTGACCCATTGTATGGGCTGAGGACAATCCACCTGGAACAGCCAGATTCCAGGCATCGATAGTCATTGAGCTTTTCCCTGATGCCCAAACAGTGCGGTTATGGCAGTACCCAATCCCCCAACTGGTCCTGGAGGAAATCCAGCCCCACCTAGAGAGGCTCCAACATCATGGTGTCATCACACCACGTCAGTTCCAGTGGAACTCTCCTCTCTTGACAGTCAAAAAGCTGGAAACCCAGGACTATCAGCCAGTGCAGGACTTGAGGGTCATCAACCAGGCCACAGTCACCCTGCATCCCACAGTGCCTAACCCAAACACTCCGAAGTTTGCTCCCAGCCACCACAACCTGGTTCACGTGCCTGAACCTGAAAGACGTCTTCTTCAGCATCTATCTGGTTCCCATGAGCCAAGAACTGTTCACTTTTGAGTGGGAGGATACAAAAACTGGAAGCAAAAGCCAGTTACTCTGGACCCAATTGCCTCAAGGATTTAAAAACTCTCCCAATGTTTTTGGAGAAGCCCTGGTAATGACATTAGCACTGCCATTTTAGAAATCATCCACCATGTTAAGCCCAAAGTTTCATTTCCCGACATACTGTAATTAAGTTTTGTTTCTCAGCATACTATTGTTAAGTTGGTTTTCCAGCAGACCGAAACCCCCCTTCCCCCAAATGACATCACAGTTGAAATTATTGTATTCAAATATCAACCCCTCCCCTAACAAGCCTCCTGCCACAAGCTTTCTGAGGTTAAACTGTATAAAGATCCTACGCTTGACTAGCCTAGCTGCTGCTCTCTTGCTTGCCTGAGGCAGCCTGTCAGGTTCCTGACGATAAACTCTTTTCCTTCATCCTGGGTGTATGTGGGGTGTCCTGCGTTGAGCCCCCCTTTCGTTGGTGCCGTGCCTGGGATCCAGGTGCTCCTGTAGACCCTGCTCCCTCTTTGGGGGTCTAAACTTCTTCAGGACCCTGGTTCCCAGGCCCAGGACTGCCACCAGGAGATTCTTCCCTCAACGAGTGCTCTTCACAGCCACACACTGGCCCTCCAATTTGTGCGGGTAAGTGCACCACAGTGTCTCCCTTGGTGAGTTTCCCCTCGGGTCTTGGATTCTGCCTCCCTACTCTACACGAGTCCTGCTACCAGGCACCAAGACTCCTACGGGCTCTTGCCCGGGACATGGCAAGGTCAGGGTGACGACCCTCCTTTCCACCTCCCTCCTACTCGTTGGGCTGATTTGGGTCTGGGGAAGCCCTCTCCCAATCACTCCAACTAAAAACTCACCATGGGAATGGCTCAGTCGTATATCCCCCCGATTCTCCCCTGGGTTGTCTGCTTGCCAACCTTGTTCCACTTCATTTGGTCCCAGACCTTAAGCAGGCAAAACTCATTTTCCTCTGTAACCAAGCATGGCCAATTTATGACCTAGACAACTCCTCTAAATGGCCGCTTAACAGCACCTTTGATCCCTCCATTATTAAGGATCTTTATAACTTCTGCGAGCGCTAGGGTAAGTGGAAGGAGATCCCCTACATCCAGGCTTTCTCCTATCTTTGCTCTAAGCCCTCCCTTTGTACTTCTTGCTCCCCTGCTCCACTTATGCTTGCCTACAAAATTTCTAATTCCCAAGCATCTGCGTCTTCCTTTACCTCCCTCAATCCAGCCAACGAGCCACCCCCTTATTCCCAAAATCCCCCTACTCCACCTTCCACTCCCCCAACACCTCAAAACCCCTCCCAAGACCACTCTCTTCCTCTCCACAGTCCCCCTGTAACTCAATCCTGTACTACTTCCGAAAATTCTCCTACCACCTCCCTTAATCCTCCCGCCTGCACTGCCCTCCCGCCCCCTTCTTCCTCTACTCGAAGTGGCGGGAACAGAGGGAATAATTCGGGTCCACATCCCATTCTCCATGTCCGATCTCTCTCAAATTGAAAAGCGCCGAGGGTCCTTTACCTCTAATCCTACTACCCATATAAAAGAATTTCAATATGTTACTCAACCCTATAATTTGACTTTCTATGATGTCTATATTATCCTTTCTAACACCCTTCTTCCTGAGGAACACAGACAAGTCTGGGAACAGGTCCACCTATATGCAGATGAGGTTCATGAAACCACCCAGCCCATTCCCTGGGGACAGAGGCCGTACCCAATCAGGACCTTCCCTGGGACTATAATACCCACAATGGGATTGCACATAGAGACCAATTTATCACTTGCCTACTGGCCGGCCTATGCAAATCCACCCACAAATCCACCTACAAGCTCCAAGAAATCATGCAAGATAAAAATGAAAACCCATCTCTAAAAACCATTTTTAGAGAGACTAACTAAAGGCCTCTTGCAATACACTGACCTAGAGCCTAAATCCACCGATGGCCACAATCTCCTCATGTCCCATTTCTTCCCTCAATGCTTGCCCGATATCAGAGCCAAGCTTAAGCGGCTGGAGAGGGGCCCCCTAGCTCCCCAAGCCCAAGCACTTGAAGTGGCTTTTAAGGTGTATAATGGGAGAGAGGACAAAGCCAAGCGGGCCAAATACCAAATGCTAGCCAAAGCTTTAGAACCCTCCTTGTCAACCTCCTCGGCTCCCACCCACAAGGGGCCCCCAGGCCCATGTTTTAAATGTGGTCAAACGGGTTATTGGGCAAGGGCGTGTCCAAACCCCCATCGACCACCGGGTCCCTGTCCCAAATGCCATCAAGGGGGCCACTGGGGTGTCGACTGTCCCTTGCTTCTCAAGGTAGGAGGCCAACCGGCTCCACCCACCTCCAGCAGACCTTCTGGGACTAGCAACCAACAATTGACGTGGCCCAGGATCCCATCACAACGCAGGAGCCCAGGATAATGATCTTAGTAGCAAGTATGGCCATTTTTTTTCCTCTTAGATACCAGAGCCACATTTTCAGTGCTGACCCAATATTGGGGACCTACCTCCACTTCCCCAACCTCCATAGTCATAGTCGGAGTGGAAGGTAAACCATATCAACCTCAACAAACCCAACCCTTATTATGCATTTTTCAAAATATCGCCTTTTCTCATTCTTTCCTGGTTATCCCCCACTGCCCCACACCCCTCCTAGGTCAAGGCCTCCTTTACAAATTCAACTCCTCCATTTCCTTTTCCCTCCTGACACAGAGCCCTTCCCCCAACTCATCTCCATTCCCCTTCTTCCTCCTCCTCCTCCTCCTCCTCCTCCTCCTCATCCTCATCCTCCTCCTCCTAATAGATACCAAAGAGATCTAGGACCCCCCTCTACCTCTCTCCCTTGTACATCCCCAGGTTTGGGACATTCATAACTCCACAGTGGCAATCCACCACCCCCCAGTAAAAATTAAATTAAAAGACCAATTTAAATTCCCTTCCTAGGCCCAATACCCCCTACCCCTCCAGAGCCTCCAAGGACTTAAAGCTATCATTTCCAGCCTTCTAAAAAGGGGCCTACTGCACAATACTGACTCCCCCTACAACATACCCATTCTAGCGGTAAAAAAAACCCAATGGAACATATCGCCTTGTTCAAGACTGTTGGCTAATTAACGCTGCTGTCATTCCTTTACACCCAGTAGTTCCCAACCCCTATACACTACTCTCCTCCATTCCAGGCTCTACCACCCACTTCTCAGTCCTAGATCTTAAAGACACCTTCTTCTCAATCCCTGTCCACACCAATTCCCAAGACCTCTTTGCCTTTACCTGGACAGACCCAGATACCCATACCTCCACCCATCCTTCCCCAGGGATTTAGAGACAGCCCCCACCTTTTTGGACAAGCTTTAGCACGTGATTTAGCTGATCTAAATCTTTCCCTGTCCTTTCTCCTTCAATATGTAGATGATTTACTTCTCTGCAGCCCTTCCTGGGAGGACAGTTATAACAAGACAGCTACTCTCCTTAACTTTTTAGGGTCAAGAGGCTATCAAGTCTTCCCTTCTAAGGCCCAACTCTCCCTACCATTTGTCACCTACATGGGCTATACCTTACCTCTTCTCACAAGGTTATCACAATAGACAGAAGAGAGCTCATAGCCAAACTTCCCCCTCCCTCCACAAAAGGAGAAATATGCTCTTTCTTGAGGCTGGCGGGTTTTCTTTGGGCATGGATTTCCAATTACTTCCTCCTAGCACAACCTCTCTATGAGGCCACAAAGGGCCCCTTGGATGAGCCCTTCCTACAGCCCATAAATAGTTCATACTCCAAATTACAGCAAGCCCTGCTTAAGGCCCCTGCTCTACACCTGCCCAATCTCTCCTGGCCCTTTTTCCTATACATCTCTGAAAAACAAGAATTTTCCCTTAGAACCCTGGGACACCAAATAGGCCCCAGCTTTGCCCCTGTAGCCTGTCTTTCTAAATGCTTTGACCCCACCATTTGTGGCTGGGCACCCTGCCGTCAGGTGCTGGCTTCCTCCGCTGTCCTAATACAAGAATCTAAAAAACTCACCTTTGGGTCCCCCCTAACAATTCTTTCACCTCTCAGACTTCCTGACATACAAAGGACTCCAAATACTGCCCCCATCACGCATCCTATCCCTCCAAATGGCCCTCATAGAAGATCCTACCATCACTTTTAAGACCTGCCCCCCTATTAACCCCGACACCCTCCTACCCACTCCTAGCCAACCTGACATATGCTACTCCCCATCCCATTCCTGCACTGAAACTTTAGAACAGCTGTTCCCACACCCATCACATATTCAAGAGGGACCACTGCCAACTTCCACATTTTCCTGGTTCACCAATGGGAGCTCCTTCCTCCATGAAGGGAAAAGGAGAGCAGGATATGCCATCATTTCTAACACCCAAGTTATTGAGTCCAGAGCCCTGCCCCTAAATACTACCAACCAGCAGGCTGAACTCATTGCCCTCACCCAGGCATTTGCTCTGGCAAAGGATCATTCCCTTACTGTCTATATAGATTCCAAATATGCTTTTCATATTATTTTTATCCCATTCTGCTATATAGAAGGAGCACAGACTCATGATCGCAAAAGGAACAGCCATTTCCAATGCATCATACATCACCCAACTCCTACAAGCTGCCCTCCTTCCCTCTTCAATAAGGATAATTCATTGTAAAGCCCACCAAACAGATAACTCAGTCATTACGGCGGGAAACAACAAAGCCAATCAAACAGCCCGCCAGGTTGCCCTCTCCTCTGACCCCCCAATGCCACACTCAGTTCTGACTATTACAACTACCCCACTGCCAGGTCCCTTTTCCACCATTTGTTTCATTCACAAAGTCCACCAAACAGCATGCCAGGCTGCCCTCACACAACCTCCAGACCCCCCCGACTTCCCCTACTCCAAAAACAAACTCCCCCTCTACCCAGGACATTCCCCACTATCTACACCACCTATTCCCTCCTAACCTCTCTTCCCTTAAGGAGTTCCTAGCTCGAACCCAACCCTCCCCCCCCCAAGATAATAAATACTTACAATCTCTTACTACTACATGCTCTATCTGTCAGAGGGCCAATCCTAACTCCAATATTCATCCCCCGGCCTTCCCCTCTCACCAGGCTAGGGGACACTTACCTGCCCACGACTGGCAGTTAGATTTTACCCACATGCCCTCGGTCAAGCGTCACAAATATCTTCTGGTCAAATATCTTCTGGTCCTTGTAGATACCTTTTCTGGCTGGGTAGAAGCTTCCTCCACCACTAATAAGCATGCCCAGACCATTTCTGACATCCTCATAAGGGAAATCACTCCCCAACTCGGGCTCCCTACCTACCTCCAGTCAGACAATGGACCTGAGTTCACCTCTCAAGCTCTAATCTTTGACTTCTTATGCTCCATCAATATCACCATAAATTCTACCACCTCCCTCTCTAGTTCTTCAGGTACCTATTTTCTATGCTCTCAAACCCTAAACACCTGCATCAATGCTTCCACTCAAGGTCTCTACATCCTTGTAATACTTTCCCCCCAACTCACCCTATATAGCCACCCAGAATTCTCCATTACCTTTGCCCCTCATGTTCACCAAAAGCGAGCTGTTTTTCTCCCTGCATTGCTGGGAATTTGTCTTGCTACCTCCTTTGCATCCTTAGTATTATCAGGAGGTGCTCTGGGCCACAGCCTAAACTTAGCCAAGCAATTTAAGCGAAGAGGTGGCCATTTCTTTCAAAAAGACAACTGAGACCCTTCACCTTCTCCAAGTTCAGGTCGTCTCACTAGCAGCAGTGGTCCTACAAAACCGAAGAGCCCTAGATCTCCTTACAGCCAATAAAGGCAGCGCTTGCCTTTTTCTCAGGGAACAATGTTGTTATTATATAAATCAGTCTGGGAAAATAGAGCAAAATATACAAACCCTACATAATCTGGCCACAAAAATTTGACAAGTGGGCCTCGGATCCTACCAACCTTTTTCATCCTCCCCTTTTTCAAGTCCTATACTTGTCTGGATCCTCCCACTTCTTGGAGCCTTTATTACCATCCTTGCACTTGTTTTCTTAATTCCTTGTCTCTTCAGGTGTCTCCAGGAAGCTGTCCTAGAAAGGACAAAAATTTTCACCAACCAGACAGTCAATCAGATGATCTTAGGAGAATATCAGTGGACACTTGAAGAACCTTCTGCATCCCCGTACACGCCAACGGCTCCTCTAGAGGATCCCACCACCAGTGTATGAGACAACACCCCCCTTTCTGCAGGAAGCAGTTACAAGATTGACCGCTGCCCCATCTTCCACCCTAGAGGAGCCACATAATAAAACAAAAAGGGGAGAATATTGACATTAGTACTGCCATTTTAGAAATCATCTGCCATGTTAAGCCCAGTTTCATTTCCAGGCATACTGTAATTAAGTTTTGTTTCTCGGCATACTATTGTTAAGTTGGTTTTCCAGAAGACCGAAACCCCCCTTCCCCAAAATGACATCACAGCTGAAACTATATTGTCTTCAAATATCAACCCCTCCCCTAACAAGCCTCCTGACACAAGCTTTCTGAGGTTAAACTGTATAACGATCCTACGCTTGACTAGCCTAGCTGCTGCTCTCTTGCTTGCCTGAGACAGCCTGTCAGGTTCCTGACAATAAACCCTTTTCCTTCCTGGGTGTTTGTGGTGTGTCATGTGCCAACCCCCTTTCACCTGGCCCATGACCCAAGTCTTTTACTTCCCACACCTTGGGCTGCACCCTCCTCCAGTATGTTGACAACCTCCTCCTTGAACATGAGACTCTGAAAGGCTATGCCAAAGGAACAGGCCAGCTGCTCACCCTCCTAGAGCACTGTGGTTATAGACTCTCTAAGAAGAAAGCCCAGGTCTGTCAACAAAAAGTAAAATATCTGGGGTTCACCATCCAGAGAGGGAAAAGGGGGCAGGACAAAAAGAGGTAGTTCAAGCTATCCCAGTGCCCACTAACTGGAGATCCCTCCAGGAATTTCTGGGAGCAGTAGGGTTCTGTTGCATCTGGATTCCAAACTTTACTGTCACAGCAAAACCCTTCTACCACCCTATAAGTCTGGGAACCTAGTTTGGGACAAAGACTAGAATCAGGCTCCCCTAAAGGCAAAATGGAAAGGGCCCTTTACTGTTATTCTTACCACTCCAACAGCAGTAAAAATCGAGGATATAGCAACCTGGATCCATCACAGCCACCTGAAGCCAGCAGCCCTGGAGCCAACAACCCCAGAGACAACTCAGAGTCTGATCACAGGAAAACTGGAGAGCCAGGCAAGCTGATCGTGAGAAAGAACATGCCCTGCTCCAGTCACACCTAGAAGCTGACTGGTTCATGCACAGCAAGTTGAGGAGCAGCACATCTCATGCCACAAAATCAGACTCTTAGTTTTTATGCCATAAGTGCTTTGGGATTGACTTTATTAGTGGAGTTTACAGTGGTCTTAATTTTAGCACTTAGGTGTTTGCCCAGTTTGACTTTGCACTGCTAGGATGAGGAGACAATTCACTGTTTTCATGGTGTGGAGAGGACTAATAGAGTTGCTACAGCTGGCCTTTACATTCTTCACAATTAATGTGACCAAAACTAGCAGCAATTTTAATGCATGTCAGGTTATATCTTGTAGCAGCCTGAAAACCCAACAACTACTCACACAGGCTGACAGATACCTCTGCCCTGAACCCGGGTTCAGGTTACACTCAGACTAGGCCCTGTCCTAGTTGGGACAATGTCTGGTGGACCACCAAATACCAAGGGTGGACAGTCAATATGGAATGAGTGACCCCATCATAAAAGCCTCTAAAGAATAAGATTTGCTTTTCCCTGGGTAATTCCTCCTCAAGGTTGTCAAAACATTCAGTGTAATCCCCTTGCTGCTAACTATTGATAACCCCAATACAATAGACCAGGAACCAGTAGTAACCTCTAGGGTCTACAGGCTAGGGGCAGACATCTTGGGAAGGGATCCTGTAGGCCATTTCAAATTGCAGCTTATTGGGCCAAATAGCCCAACAGGTATGCCTCCTCTGGTAACTTTCAATCAAACTTCATTATAGGGGCCAAAAATGATCCAACCAAGGTAACTATAGTAAAGATAAAAAATCTAAAACAGACTTTGGAAATAGAAATCGGGTGTGGAGACACAAACACATGGCTAAAATGGGATAAATACTCTGTAAAGGCTGCCAGCAAGGCAGATTGCTATGCGTGCGCCACCGGCCGACCACAAGCGCAAATTGTTCCTTTTCCTTTGGGGTGGAGTTCAGCCAAGGCTGGCCGGATTCTGCCTCGTACCATGTATTAGGGGGTTAATCCAACGAGTAATAGAAACCTCAATAACTAAAAAGGACCCACCTCCATGTGCCACCCTTATGGCTCTGACTAAAAATAATCTCAAAAACTGAGAACTTCTCATTAAGCATGTTGAGAAGTCTCAAAATGGGGGAATGAGGCAGGAGCCTAGCTATGTCCTTGAAGACGACTCTTGGCTAAAAGCCCAGGGACAAGATAGAAGGATAAGGCTTTCTTCACAGGCCCCCTCTGAGGTAAACAAAGCAGGGCGTCTCCCAGCAGCTAAGACACAGGATAAGGCAGCTAAGTCCAGCAAGATGGCACCACCCTGTGATGGACTTATTTCCACGGATGCCGCTTGCTGAGGTCCCTTGTATGAACGACTCTGAGCCCAAAATTAATTCTAATATTTGGGACAGCTGGAGAGGAGGCAGCGTGAATCTCCCATCCTCCTGCAGCCAGTGCTTTTCTTTTATTGAGGTTTAAACAAAGCATCATAAAAAAAATCATTAAACACAGGAGCCAGAATATTGTCATGAGGAGGAAATTAAACACAGGAGCCAGCAAAGGAGTCAGCAAAATGACCCAGCAAATTGGGTCAAGATAAGGAAAGACAGCAGGGCAGTCATGGGACAAGCTTAGAGGAAGGAAGGGTTAAACATTACTGGTAGATGGAGAAGACATCAAAGTCCACACTCCTGTTGAGTCCATCAGGTCCTTTGGGAATTTGTCTGAAAGCAAAACTCAGACAGTACTGTGTACTCAGGCGAGTCAGTCCAAAATGTTAATCTCAGTGTGTGGGCCAAGATGGCTCCCAACACCACCCAGTCCCAGCCATGTGGAGCCCAAGATGGCACCCCCCCCCAGTCCTGGCCACGTGGAGGCTAATACAGGAACTCTAGCTCCGGAAGCAGAAATGAAACCTGACCCGAGCCCCCATATTGGTACCCCTGCCTGTTACTGATCCAATCAAAACCCATCCCACAGGGGCTATATAATCTGTATGATGACACCATTCGGGGCTCAGACCTGGAGCTTTGCTCACTGAGTCTCACCGGTGAATAAAGAGACCTTCTTTATCCTACTCCGGCCTCCGTTTCTTGTCCTCCATAGACCAGACCTCCTGCGATACCCTGACCGATGGAACATGACAGAATGCTACGTCACTTCCAACTCCAGGGTCATGAACAGAATGAGACTTCCACCTGACTCTTCCTCACGCAGATCACTCACTCATGGCAGCAACCATGTCTTGAGAATAGTGGAGAAGTTCAATGGACAGAAAGAAATCTGCCAGCAACAGCTCCCCAGCCATGTGAGTATGTCACTTGGAAGTGAATCTTCTCGCCCATTTGAGCCTTCAGATGACTGACATCAGCTGACATCAGACTGAGGACAACCCCATCAGAGATCCCAAGCCAGAAGCACCAAACAAGACCACTCCCAAACTTTAGCCCACAGAATTGTAAATGATGCTGAATCAGATTCCCATTGTTTTAAGCCGTCAAGTATTGGGATGATTTGCTATGTAGCAATAGATAACTAATACAGAGATCAATTGTTATAATATTAGATCACATGTGACATAGAATTCAGTCAAATATTGTGAGTGGCAAAAGATTTACTAACTCTATGTGAGTCTCACAAAATTTCCATTATTAGCTACTCAGTTCCTTGACCAAAATCCTTACCTTCCAAAATTTATACCTAGACTGCAACTTCAACTGGAAGAGAATAAACTAGAGTACCCATTTGATAGCTGGGTGTGGTGGCTCACATCTGCAATACCAGTACCTGGGAGACTGAGGCAGGAGGATTGCAGGCTTGAAGAAAACCTCAACCACTTAGCAAGACCCTGTTTCAAAATAAAAATATAAAATAGGGCTGGGGGTGTAGTCCAGAGATAGAATGTCCTTGAGTTCAATCCTCAGTACCACCACCACCAAAAAAAGTAACCTTTCAGCAACTATTGACCTAAAAGTTGAGACAGTTAGTGTTAGAACCAGAGGGCATGAGTGAGTTAAGGGTATGGCCGATGGGGGTGACCCTGGCTTTTTCTTGTATCAGAGGTTGATATTCCTCTATCTTAATAGCTCATGTGCTTCATGCATCCATGCACAAAGCTGATCCAGATTTAGGTGAATCAATTTACTGGTTGGTACATTATTTGTGGTGGGAATGGGGAGGTAGAGAGGATAAAAGGAGGCTTCTTTCTAATTAATCATCACTTCTGCTTACTGTTCCCAAGAACCTCTTCTTTCAGAAGAACAAAATATTGACAGCTTAGCCTGCAGACACTTTGAGACCAGAGGGCCTTACACAAGATATGTGAGACAACGGCCTTTCTCTCAAGATTTATTCTGCTAACAGGACTTCTGTTCATATCTTCTTTCCGGTGGCTGCATCCCAGGCAGCCTTGTGAAGAAGACCATCTGTTCTGGGGTGTAGAGTATAAAGACATATCTGCGTTTCCAAGGCCTAATATTAGTTCTTATTGTAGGAAATATAAAATCTTGCCAGGCATGGTGGTGCACACCTGTAATACCAGTACTTGGGAGGCAGAGACAGGAGGGTTGCAGGTTCGAGGCCAGCCTCAGCAAATAGTCAAACTCTCATCAATGGAGTAAGACCCTGTTTCAAATTAAAAATAAAATTGAGCTTGGGGTGTAACTCAGAGGTAGAATAACCCTGGGTTCAATCCCCAGTACAAAAAAAAGTATAAAATCTTTTCTGTCAAACAGGTGGACAGACAGCAGCCATTTTAGCTCAGATAATCTGTGGTTGACCAGAATATTCTAGAATGTCAGCCATTTTAGCTCATCACCTTTGGTTGACTAGAATATTCCAAAATCTTAAACTTTGTTTCAAAACTCCCATCTGTCCTAGAACTAAGCCAATCACTGCAGAGTTGTACTTTAAACTTTGTTTCTTTGCCAAACTTTGTTTCAGAATTCCCATCTGTCTTAGAAAATAGCCAATTCCGCAGAGCTGTGGACCCAAGCCCTCACCAATCATGGCAAGGGGCAGGATCACATCAGGGATGAAAGCTGTGTGCTTGCTTACCAGACATTATGTCCGCTGCAAGCCCTTCTGCAGAAGTAAAGCAGTTTTGGCTTGCTGAGTGACTCCTGAGTGTCTTGTTTCAATCACCGACTTGCATTTGCATGCCCTACATTATTATCATGGTCTAGTATTAGTTCATACTCTGTTCTTTATCAAAGAGAATACTTATTCAACCCAAGCATGGTGGTGCACCCCTGTAATCTCAGTACTTGGGAGGCTGAGACAGGAGGATGGCAGGTTTGAGGTCAGCCTCAGCAACTTAGAGAGATTCTCAGCAACCGCTAGCAAGACCCTGTTTCAAAACGAAACAAATTTTAAAAGGGCTACCTGTGTAGCACAGATGTAGAATGCCCCTGGGTTCAATCCCCATTACCATAAGAGAAAGAGAGAGAGAGAGAGAGAGAGAGAGAGAGAAGAGAGGATGTTTATTCAACTGCTAATAAGCAGACAAATCTGGTGACATATCACACCAGGAGATTCAAAAGGTGAAAAAATTCAACCTGTGACTAGGTGCAGATTCCTGAGTTCTGCACCAGACTTCATGAATCAGATGCCTTGCTTCTTTGGTGTCTTAGCCCATATATGAGGAAATACCCCCCCCCCAAGTGATTCTGACGGGCTGGCCTGTGCTGTACATCAACATGTGGAAACGGTTACACGGATGGAGTGTGGAGCTGGGAGATGCAGGAGATGGGAGGGTGAGGGGGAACATGGCAGCACCCCAAGATTAGGAGTCCTTTACACCGATTTTCTTTTCCCTGGAAGCAGTGGTAGCTCTTAGAGCTGAATGAGATACAGGAGAGATCACCAGAACCTCCAGTCTCTGGAATGTACATTCTGAAATAGAGGGGACTTCCTGGATTTAAAAATCAACGTTCCAGCCGGGTGTGGTGGCACATGCGGGTAATCCCAGTACTTGGGAGGCTGAGACAGGAGGATCGCAGATTCAAAGCCAGCCTGGACAATTTAGTGAGACCCTCAGCAACCTAGCAAGACCCTGTTTCAAAATAAAAAATAAAAAGGGCTGGGGGTGTAGCTCAGAGGTAGAATGTCCCTGGGTTCAATCCCCAGTCCAAAGAAAAGAATAAAGTTCTTGGTCACATGTGCTTAGACAGCCGCTTCCGGGCAGCGCACAGGGAAATAATTCAGCTCCCCAGGGTGGTCTCCACTGAGGAAGAGGCCAACTTCCATTTCCTTGGCTTGTGTTTGAGTGGCCACAAGATGGCGCTCCAATGCCGATCAGAAGCTTTCAGTAGGATTTGCAGATGCAAGTCCGCCGTGCCTGTCTGCCCAGGACTGGTTTTTGCTGCTGCCTTTGATCCTTCAGTTCCCCCAGTAGATCCAAACTTAGAGAACTGCAGCATCTAAGTGAATGGGGGGCCCTACTTCAAGCAACCTAAAAACAGAAAATGTGAAGCTTTCCTAGTATAAAGGAAAAGAAACCCAAGGTGGACTTTTTTGTTTGTTTGTTTTGGTACTGGAGATTGAACCCAGAGGCATTCTGGTTTATTTCTGGTTTATTCACCTTTTATTTCTTCACCCTTCTCCAGCCCTTTTTATGTTTTTAGTTTGAAACAGAATTTCACTAAGTTGCTGAGGTAGGGTCTGGCTAAATTGCTGAGGCTGACCTCAAACCTGTGATCCTCCTGCTCATCCTCCCCAGTACTGGGATTGCAGGCATGCACCACTACGCCTGGCTTAACTTTTAAAATAGAGAAAATAACAAACCTATACACATAAATGAATAAAAGATAAACATGAAGATTAATACACTTTGTAAAAAAAACTGTCCTTTACACTCTGTGTGTGTGTGTGTGTGTGTGTGTGTGTGTGGTACTGGGGATTGAACCCAGGGGCATGCTACCTCTGAACTACACCCCCCACTCCCTTTTTTAATTTAATTTTATTTTTATTTATTTAT